>CAUYLG010065644.1:0-48986 GCA_963573385.1 Cacajao melanocephalus
TATGAGGCCAACAAACATATGAAAAAATGCTCATCATCACTGGTCATTAGAGAAATGCAAATCAAAACCACATCGAGATACCATCTCACACCAGTTAGAATGGCGATCATTAAAAAATCCAGAGACAGCAGATGCTGGAGAGGATGTGGAGAAATAGGAACACTTTTACACTGTTGGTGGGAGTGTAAATTAGTTCAACCACTGTGGAAGGCAGTGTGGCGATTCCTCAAGGACCTAGAAATAGATATTCCATTTGACCCAGCAATCCCATTACTGGATATATATCCAAAGAATTATAAATCGTTCTATTATAAAGACACATGCAAATGTATGTTCATTGTGGCACTGTTCACAATAGCAAAGACCTGGAACCAACCCATATACCCATCAATGATAGACTGGACAAGGAAAATGTGGCACATATACATCATGGAATACTATGAAGCCATAAAAAACGAGTTTGTGTCCTTTGTAGGGACATGGATGAATCTGGAAACCATCATTCTCAGCAAACTGACACAAGAACAAAAAATCAAACACCACATATTCTTACTCATAGGCAGGTGTTGAACAATGAGAACACATGGACACAGGGAGGGGAGCATTACACACTGGGGTCTGTTGCAGGGGGAACAGGGGAGGGACAGTGGGGGGTAGGGAGGTTGGGGAGGGATAACATGGGGAGAAATGCCAGATATAGGTGACAGGGAGATGGAGGCAGCAAACCACATTGCCATGTAGGCCATGTAGGTACCTATGCAACAATCCTGCATGTTCTGCACATGTACCCCAGAACCTAAAGTTCAATTAATTATATATATATACATATATATATATATATATATATATGAGATATATTGGTACAATGTACATTATTTAGGTAAGGGATACATTAAAATTTCAAACTGCAGCATTATACAATTAACCCATGTAACCAAAACCACTTGTACCCCTAAAGCTATTGACATAGAAATTATAAAAAGAAAAAAAAGAATTAGTGAAGCTAAATAAAAACATTAGTAAACAACAGCAAAAGCAAAAATATGACACTATCAGAAAATATTTTTCAACATGAGAAACAAGTGAAAAAATTGGAAAGGAAAATGAAAAATTTTCAAAAATTATTGAATTTGGCAGTTAGCATTATTCCCTAGCAGATTACTTTTTATCCAAAAAAATACCTATTGAGATTTGAATCTGAGTTTTCAGCCAAGTGGAATCAACATGTATACATCCTCAAATTCCAAAGCCACACAGATCACATGTTTAAACATGTGCATCTCATAGGACTCTGAGTCATATGCAGAGAATTGAAGGTCATAACATTTGGTAAATTGAGCAAAACAAAAAGTTTTTATTGGAGATGTGGAAACTGGCTGAACAGAAGAGACAAGGATGCATAAGGAGAGGAGTGTTTAGATGAATTACTAAGTTATATAAGGATACATTTGGTCTCATACATAAAAATTATCATGGAAGGAGTACTTGAAGTTGAATTAGAACTTTATTTTTGTACTTTGGTATCCATGAAAACGGTTCCTAAGTTCTACAAAATGCTTGTCTCAAACTAAGTGCTCAGTCGCCCTGAAAAAATAATTGACTCTTTCAATTAATCTCAAGTTAATCAGCTTGATCTGATGAAATCATTGAAGAATTTGTGACCCAGAGTTTGGAAAAGCAGGAAAAACAGACATCTCACTATATTATAGAACCATATTGATTTCTGGATGTTTTATACATTATAAATATAAATTATATGTACTGATACGCTTAGCATATTTAAAGCATTAAACTATTGAAAGTAAGCATTTTAGAGTAGTATCTTCAGAAATATCAATCCAGTAGCCCCTATTTCCATAGCAACTCAGCCTTTATAGGAGAAATTGTTACGAATTATTCTTGATGGAAAAATTTATTATCAGGAAAACTTCTCTGGGCCAGTGGGATGAAGACTAATTCTAAGAGAACAGGAAGAGAAACAGAAGGTCTGTCTGTATTCCTGATTGAAAGGCAGGACGTAGTAGGGTGACTTTTCCTCTTGATTTTTATCCCAGTAATTACATGTTTACAAGTTGTTCAGTTGTTCATTAAAGATGCAGAATGGTCTCTTTACCTGTATAAGTAAATATTTCTATACCACCAAAGATGAAAATTAATACTCAAAGGAGCTTTTTAAAAAAATCTCTCTCTGATTTGTGGGGTTTTGTCTACAAATTATACCTTTCTGCTTGGTTTTACTTTTACAAAGTTCACGTGATGCATCCAGCAGTGAAATGAAATAGTTTTCTGTCAGCTGTTCTGTGGAGGATGAGGCCTTCCTCTTCAATGGTAATCATGTGTTGCTTGATTCTGAGCACCAGATTCACTAAAAATGCTTTCGTGTCTCATTTCTTCTATATAAATTTACACAGTAGCTTAAGAAAGCCTTAAAAAGATATAAATCTTTTTAGAGCCGTTCGAGGTATTCCTAATCTCTCTTAAAATTGCAAACTAAAATTAAGAAGGGGTTTTGAGACTGCATGAAGTAAGCATTGTGCCATGCCTATGAAGTTGTAGAGGGAAAACTCTATGGTTTTCACTATGAGAGACTAGATGGCTTTACTTTAAAAGAGTATCCTTCCTTCTCTAAGCTTGCAGATGAAAGACGCAATAGGAAGAATAGCGCAGGAGAGTCAGAAAGCAACAAACCCAAAACAGAAGTGAGACTTGAAAGCAGGCGTAGCATCCACTAAACATAAAATGGCATGAAACATCCCATGTGTGGAGCATAATTCAGACAAGTGCTTCATGTGTTAAGGTGTCTTCCTCACATTCATGTTGTATCTGCCTGGAGATGGTATGTGGGGTGGAGAATACTGAAGCAAAAGAAGACGCAGATTACAAACTTGGGCTTTGGAGTTAGAGAGACGTGAATTCTAATTTTGGCTTCTCTACTTATTTTGTAAAATTGAGCAAGTTACTTAAACTGCTTAGCTTCAATTTCCTCAGTATTTAAATGTTAAGAATTACCTACCTCATGGGACAATTCTACTAAGTAATATATTGATGTACAATTTTAAGTAATATTTAATGCATAGAAATTACTATATGGTCAGTACTGTTCAAAATGCTTTCTTTATTTCACAGAACAAAATAATGAGGTAAATACTACTACTACCCACTTTTTGCATGAGAAAACTCTAAGTTGAGGATAGCATATGCAAAGTTCTTAGCATAGTATTTTATACACAAGTGGATCTCAATAAATAAGAACAATTGCTACTTAAAGTAACATCTATGTATTTTACATTATGTAGGGAAGAAAACTTTCTTAAATGATGCAGTAATCTAATCGCCGAAATTATTTGGAAAGAGAATGTGACCAGTGACAAGACATTTGGATAGAATGAAAATATCTCAACAAATACTTAAGGAAAACAATAATTGTATCTGCCTTAAGACTTACTGAACTAGGAACTGATATAAATTTGTCAAGTCTTCCTTGAAAAAAAATACAAAGAGAGACTCAAAAGAGATTACTCATTAAAATCATAGAATCATAGAAAGGTAAAACTACCTTCTCATAGATTTAGCATAGTTTTTTTCCCCTCTAAGGTTAAAGAATGAAAACATTTGTGTTTAATTTTGATGTCAGTAAAATGTAGAACCATTAAGGGTAAACACTATAGGGAATAAATATCTAGACAATTCAATTTCACATATACTCAGAATAGAGCAAAAGATATTTAATAATTTTTGTTTTTTTAACAAATTAAGAAAATGAATAAACTTTTTGAGATTTATAGATTTTCAGAAGTCCTTCTTTCTTATTCTCCCAGGAAGCAGGAGAAACAGCTCAGAAAAATTAGTGAGTTTCTTACAATTCTCTGTTCACTTCTCTTTCCAATTTAATATCCTCATAATTGTTCAGAAACTATTCTGAAGTGCAAATCCCAGTTTTTGACAGCTAAAAAATGCTCCATGAATTCCAGGCTTCTTTGTGTAATTTTTTCTTCTGAGTTACATTGCAGGGGAAATGTCAAAATAGTTCTTTGACACAGCTGTTTTATTCCAAAGTTCAATTGTGAATCCTATGATTAGCCTTAAAGAATTGTTTAGCCATTTGGCCCTATCTTAGAAACAGTTGTCCTCTGCTTGGTAAAAACTGCTTGCCAAGTTGCTTGTAGGAGTAAACTCGATTTAAAGTTTGCCGTTAAAGGCAGCTATCTGGAACCTGACTATCACGGGGGAAATGGAGGAGGGTATCACTCCCATTGAACAAAGAAGACAAAAAGTGTTTATTTCCTTTCATGTTGATTAAATTTTAAAGGGAAAGGTTAAAATGGAGAATATGAAAAACAGAACTTTGGTCCCATATGTTCTCCTAGCCTTGTCCTGTAAATGTGAAAACACTGTGTGAACTGGTAGCCTCTAAGACCTCCCCTAGCAGGAACTAAAACAATCTAAAATTAGATGTTAATGAGGAAAGTTGCTGGGGTAATTAAAAAATGTCCTTTTGTTTGTTTTCTTTTGTGTCACTAAGTAAATGCTATAAATCGTAAGTCAAAAGTTCTGGGATGCTTCCAAAAGACAACTCCCTCTTATACTGAGCACAGATTCCAGGATAATTATGGATAACTAATAGGAATTCATTATGAAGGAGAAGAACACGAGTCACAGTAAACTAGTTGTGTTAGAGGAACAAGTGAACAGACAGAACCACCACTTAAGGAAAAAAAAAATGAGCTTTTGCACAATGATAAGGGGTAGATAGTAACAAATGATAATAGTTGAGAAGTTACTGAAAAAAATATTTACGACATGTACCATTTTGAGAGTAAGAATGAGAGAAAGAACTAAAACTAAGAACCTCAGTGAGTTCTTGCTTCTGGACAAAATCCCTAGCCTTCAGTCATAAACTCAAACCTGACTTGTTACCAATTCAATAACACCTTTCCTAAAACTACCCCTCATCCTTGTAAAAGAAACAAATCTACTCTCTGCAGTTCCTTTGCACAGAATATGCATTTCCGTTTCATGTTTATATAACTGGACAAATGACATTCAATTATGCATATTAAAAATAATTATTTATCACATTCTATTTACCAGGAAAATGTACCAGGGTCTTGGTTAATGCCAGTGCAACGGTACTGATACAGAGGGTTTTACTAGCTAGTGAGGGAGATGGATAATAAATAAATAATACATTTACGAAGAAAGGGCTGATAGTTTATTAATTTGACAAACTGCTGCCACATTTCAGGTAGAATTAGGAGACTTAAGAATGCAAAAATATATGCTTGGGAGAGAAGGGGACAGAACAGGCTGGTGAAAAGATGGCGCTGGACAGAAAAGCTGAGACTTGATATAAGCGGCATGAATGTCAGGCCGAGGAGTTAGACTTGATTTTCTAGGCCAGAATCTCAATTGGTAGGGATTCAGAAATCTCTATTTTAACAAGGTCTCGGGATGATTCATATCCTAAACTATCCAGCCTAATCAAATAAAAGGACCCTTTGGCCATTATCAGAGATCAATAGGATAGTTGATAGATTATTTTCCTAATAGGATATAGCATTATTGTTGCCTTCTATTCTTAGAATTATTTGTTATTAAAGTTATATCAGTGATTTTTAAATTGAAGCAAGAAATTTTTATTTTCATACGTCACACATATTCAAATATCAGTAGTTAACATATGTTTCAATGTAGCTACTAAAATTTCATGAGTATTTAAGGAAAATAACATCACATATTATAGGGCTTTCACACTCTGGACCTTAATTATTTAACATGTGAGCTTTATCACAGACCCTTCGAAAATTAGGTCTTAATGAATCAATTTATTTCGTGCCCATTCATGTATCTCGCTAACATTAGTTGAGTGCCCAATACCGGGGTCAGTTTTAGTTATAGGCTCTAGAGATACCACAATGAAGGTGGCAAAATCTTTGTACTCAGAAAGCTTATATTAACGGCCTAAAAGATCTTTATAAAGTGATCTTCTACTATACTTGAAGTAGGAAAACCTAGATTCTAATTTTGTCTTGGCCCTAAATTTGCTGATTTATTTGAGAAAAATATCCAGATTTTTGATCCATGACATAAAAATGTTTATAGGTACTTTTACATAATCTCTAAATATCTCTACACATAAATTTTTAAGCTTCTAATTTTCTGCACATTTCATCAAACTTCCAGGCTTCTCTCAGACATTTATACCATTAATTTTTAACACCTTACTTCACAATATCTTTATTTGCATTTTGTTCATTCACCTTATAGTATAGTTCTTACAGTTCTATTTTACTACTTCTTTTATTATTTTTGTCAATTTTTACAAATTGTCAGATAAAATTGTATGTAGTATCATGTACAACATGTTTCAAAGTGGTATATACATTATGAAATGACTAAATCTAGTTAATTATCATATGCATTCATTCACATAGTTATAATTTTTGTAGCGAGAACTCTTAACATCTACTCTCTTAGCATTTTTCCAGAATTCAATGTATTAGTAATCACCATATTGTAATACATAATAGTATCACAATAAAGCTCTTGAACTTACTCCTCCTGTGTAACTGACTTTTATATCCTTTGACCAACATCTCTCCAGACCCCTTCCCTCAACTGCCCCAGCCCCTGGTAACACCATTCTACCCTCTGCTTCTATGATATAATCATTTTCATATTCTACATATGAGTGAGATAATATAGTATTTGTCTTTTTGTGCCTGGTTTATTTCACTTAACATTATATCCTCTAGATTTCATATTTTAAAATTTGTGGACTCATACAGTAAATATGTATGAGTATTTACTATATGAATCCAGAAAATGGAATCATACAGTAAATACCCCCGACAAATGTATTTACTGTATAAGTCCATTTTCACACTGCTGATAAAGACATATCTGAGACTGGGCAATTTACAGAAGAAAGGTTTACTGGATTTAGAGTTCTACATGGCTGAGGGCCACACAATCATTGTGGAAGGCAAGGAGGACCAAGTCACATCCGATGTGGATGAGGCAAAGAGAGAGCCTATGCAGAGAAACTCCCATTTTTAAAACTGTCAGATCTCATGAGACCCAATCACTATCACAAGAACAGCAGAAGAAAGACCCACCTCCATGATTTAATCGTCTCTCACTGGGTCCCTCCCACAACACCTGGGAATTATGGGAGCTACAAGATGAGATTTGGGTGTGGACACAGAGCTAAACCATACCATTTCACCCCTGGCCTCTCCCAAATCTCATATTGTCACATTTCAAAATCAATCATGCCTTCCCAACAGTCCCCCAAAGTCTCAACTCATTTCAGCATTAATTCAAAAGTCTGCAGTCCAAAGTTTCATATGAGACAAGGCAAGTCTCTTCAGCCTATGAGCCTTTAAAATCAAAAGCAACTTAGTTACTTCCTAGATAGATATAATGGTGGCACAGGCATTAGGTAAATTCCAAAAAAGAGAAATTGGACAAAACGAAGGTACTACAGGCCTCATGTAAGTGTGAAATCCAGCAGGGCAGTCAAATCTTAAAGCTCCAAAATGATCTTTTTGACTCCAAGTCTCATATCCAGGTCACACTGATGTCAGAGGTAGGATCCCATAGTCTTGGGAAGTTCTGACCCTGTTGCTTTGCATGGTATAGCCTTCCTCCCAGCTGCCTTCATGAGCTGACATGGAGTGTCTGTGGCTTTTGCAGGCCCATGAGGCAAGCTGTCAGTGGATCTACCATTCTAGAGTCACGAAGATGGTGGCCCTCTTCTCACAGCTCCACTAGGCAGTGCCCCAGCAGGGACTCTGTGTGGGGCCTCCCAATCCACATTTCCCTTCTTCACTGCCTTAGCAGAGGTTCTTCATGAGGGCCCTGTTCCTACATCAAACTTCTGCCTGGGCATTTACCCATTTCCCTGGATCTTATGAAATTTAGGCAGAGTTTGCCAAACCTCAATTCTTGACTTCTGTGCACTCACAGGTTCAACACCATGTACAAGCTGCCAAGGCTTGAGGCATCACCCTTTGAAGCCACAGCCAGAGCTCTACATTGGCCTCTTTCAGCCATAGCTGGAGCAGCTGGGATGCAGAGCACCAAGTCCCTAGGCTGCACATAGCACAGAGACATTTTCCCCATTGTCTTTGGGATTAATATTTGGCTTCTCATTCCTTATGCAAATTTTTGCAACTAGCTTGAATTTCTCCTCAGAAGATGAGATTTTCTTTCCTGTTGCACTATCAGGCTGCAAATTCTCCAAACTTTTATGCTGTATTTCCCTTTTGAAACTGAATGCCTTTAATAGAACCCAAATCACCCCTTGAATATTTTGTTGCTTAGAAATTTTTTCCACCAGATTCCCTAAATCATCTCTCTCAAGTTGAAAGTTCCACAAATCTCCAGGGCAGGGGCAAAATGCCACCAGTCTCTTTGCTAAGACATAACAAGAGTCACCTTTGCTCCAGTTCCCAAGAAGTTCCTCATCTCCATCTGAGACCACCTCAGCTTGTACCTTATTGTTCATATCACTATCAGCATTTTTGTCAAAGCCATTCGCCAAGTCTCTAGGAAGTTCCAAATTTTCCCACACTTTTCTGTCTTCCTCTGAGCCCTCCAAACTGTTTCAACCTCTGCCTGTTACCCAGTTCCAAAGTTGCTTCCACATTTTTGGGTGTCTTTTCAGCAACGCCCGATTCTACTGGTACCAATTTACTGTATTAGTCCATTTTCACGGTGCTGATAAGAAAGAGGTTTATTGGACTTACAGTTCCACATGGTTGGGGAGGCCTCACAAGTGTGGTGGAAGGCAAGCAGGACAAAGTCACATCTTAAGTGGATGGCAGCAGGTGAAGAGAGAGCTTATGCAGAGAAACTCCTGTTTTTAAAACCACCATCAGATCTCATGAGACCCGTTCACTATCACAAGAACAGCATGCGGAAGACCTGCCCCCATGATTCAATAACCTCCCAACAGGTCCCTCCCACAACATGTAGGAATTGTGAGAGCGACAAGATGAGATCTGAGTCGGGGGACAGAGCCAAAGAGTATCGATTACCTATTATTTAATTCCTTCTTCTTATCACTGAATTTATAGACCTTCTATAAGACCGAAAGTAAATTAAAGCATTGTTCAATTGTTTAAGGCTTACAATTTCTGGAGGTTCCTTCTTGAAAGCCTTATAGGAGCAGATGAAGAATCATAAGAAACTTTGCTCTACTCTCTATGAAAAATACTTCCTTGACTTAAATAAATTGTGTTTTCTTTCAGCTTAATATTTCCAAAGCACAAAGGAAAGGAGAAAAAAAGAGAAAAAGAAAACAATGTTGGTTTCAAATATTTATGAGATCATACTAGTTTTGAAACTAGACCAACTGTTCCATAGAACTGATATTTATGGCTTTTTTGAATAAACATAGAAATTAATCTTCCCAGTCTTAAAACTTAGAGATACATTTGTCTTACCTGAGTTACCTTCTCAGGAAACTGGCCATCAGGGCTCGCACATTATAGCACGGGGCTGAAACTTACCTGATCATTGCACCTAGACAAAGAGATGCCAGACTTTTCACCCAACATGACTGTAACACCTGCTGTCAGTTGACCAACTTCTCTGCCTTGCCCATCTTTAATTTTCATTTTCCCACATATGGTTTAATGTCTTCCCTGCTATATAAACCTCTAATTTTAGTCAGTGAGGGAGATGGATTTGAGACTGACCTCCCATCTCCTCAGCCACAGCACCCAGTTAAAGCCTTCTTCCCTGGCAATACCCATTGTCTCAGTGATTGGCTTTCTGTGTGGTGAGCAGCAGGACCTAGACCAAATCCCCAGTGTTTTGGTAACAGTTTTATTTATTTTTTAACCTAGTCTTCAGTTTAAGGCATTTAAATTAAGAATTATCAAATTATAAATTAAAATATTGTTAAGAATAGTTTTAAAAAATGTAAAATATAGTGAAGAATAAGCAAATAGCTAATTACTGTAACTGTTTTCTTAAAATAACTGGCAAGAATATAAGAGAGACAAGATAGGAAATTATCTGTAGCAATAAATATGCTCATTCATTCATTTTCTCACTGATATTGACCTTTAGTTAGGAATGCAGTCAGATAGCCAATAAATATGTCTTAAGGATCTCCTTAAGGACTCTAGAAGAGATGAAGATTTTAAAAGTATTTTAACTATTTTTAAAGACCATGTCAGGATGGGCATGGTGGCTCACTGTTTTAATCCCAGCACTTTGGAAGGCTGAGGCAGGTGGATTGCTTGAGCCTAGGAGTTTGTGACCATCCTGGGCAACATGGCGTAACCCTGTCTCTAAAAAAAATACAAAAATTAGCCGGCCATGGTGGTGCAACCCTGTAGACTCAGCTACTATGGAGGTTGAGGTGGGAGGATCACTTGAGCCCAGGAGGTCTAGGCTGCAGTGAGCTGTGAGTGTGCCACTGCACTCCAGCCTGGGTGTCAAAGCAAGACCTTGTATAAAAAAAAATTAATTAATTAATTAATTAAAATTAAACATATTTTCTGTTCAGAAGGATCTTCCAGGTAAGTGGCCTGGCTTCCACAGCTTGTTATTTGAGAAGTAGAAAAGAAAAGAAAGACTCTTGGAATCCAGCGGGAGGGAAAAGGAAGTACAGAAAGGGTAGGTCTAACAGAAATTATAGCCTTAGAAAGATGTAATGGGTTTCAAAAAATTTATAACCCAAAACCTCCAAATTTTCCATTCCATAAATTTTCTATGGATTTTAGCTGGGATTTTTAGCTAAATGAAATCAAGAATAACTTTTTACCCAAAAAGGCTTTCCCAAGAGTGCAGAAATAGCTGACAGTGACTCTTTGTATTTGTCTTGAAATTCCTTTTGGCTGGTTGTCAAAGATGAGTCAATAGGCAAAAGCCTTAAGGAAATCAGGCTATAGGCAAATCACATATTTCATCAAGGAAAAAAATGTTTTACAGATTCCTATCAGTCCAATAATGCCCAATTATTGTGCTCTGCATGTCCATTGCCTAATAAGAGAATAAAATGCAAGAAAATTTACTGTAAGGAGTATTCAAAAGTATATAAATGAACAACTTGGGATTTCTCTGCAAAAATTTCAAGCAAATGTTAACAAAAATATAATCATTTTTATTCTCATCTGTCTACAACTATTTATATAAGAATGACTAAATCACTGATCAAGAGTGAATTAGCTTAAGGTTTTAGAATACTTTGGTTTCCTAAACAAAATTTTGAAATTTTAATTAAATATTATCTTTCATGTGATTCCTTTGTATTTTTCTCTTAGAGATCTAATGCTAGTCTACAGGGTAAGGGTTTTTTTTGTGTTTTTGAAGAAAAGCTAAAGAGCATGTTCATAAATATTTTTTGCATTTGTTTACAAACATAATTTCAACCATGTTTAAGGGCTCCAGAGTTGATGAATTGAGGACAGTCAAGACTAGATACAGTCATGTTAATGAAGTAGTTGAACAGAGGAATAAAAACAAATTAAATAATATGGCAGATCCAAGGTGGATTCAGTGGGAAACTCATTAGTCATATAATTTTAAAGCTACTGTGATGTCCCTTCAAAAAAAGAAAACCTAATATTAACCTTTATTCAGAAAAGCCTCCCGTAAAGTGTGATTAATTTCCCCACATAAGATTTTTGGTGGCGCCATCATGACCTACTTGGATTGATGTGGATGTGATTTGCTTGATGTAATTGGTCAGCAGATTATCTGTCCTTTATAATTGGTATATCATGGCTTATTTGTAGAGAGGATCTTGGAAAACACTTTTTTTAAGGGTTGTTCTTTCATTGAGCACCATGTATCTTTCCCAGAGAAATACTTTGTTAACCTTCATTAAAACATTTATTACTTTAAAATTATTTATTTTTGTTGCTTATTGTTTAATTTTATTAATTATTACCTTTTTGATTACTCACAACAATCTTGTGGATTTATCTGAATATTTTGAACCACCCATTTACTGGGAAATCAATTTAAAATCTTTAAAACCACTCAAAAAAACAGATTTTCTGTGATTTGCTTTTAGAAATCTCTTTAACAACTATATAATGTTTTAAAGTATTCTCATCAATTCATATATCCATCCATTACTCTAATAAGACTTATAGAAGGCTGTGGTGTGCCAGGTTTTAAAAAATAGAATCACTCTACTTGGGAAGTCCTCAGGTCGATGCAGGAGACATATAATCTTGCCCAAGCAGTGTGGCAATAATTTTAATGGAATAAAGTGACTTTACCACCATTTACCTTTTATCTTATACATACATATATGTGTATATATACATACCAATATATGTGTATATATATATATATACACACCAATGTATGTATATATATACACACACATATGTACACATATATACATATATGTACATGTATACATATATATACATATGTATATATATACACATACATATATATACATATGTATACATGTGTGTGTATATATATACACATATATATGTATATATATGTATACATGTACATATATGTATATATATGTATACATATGTATATATACATATATGTATATATATGTATACATATGTATATATATACACATACATATATATACATATGTATACATGTGTGTGTATATATATACACACACATATATATATATGGTGTGTGTCTGTACACACATACATACACCACATCCTTTTCTTCATAGGAAAGAAGATGTATTTTCAAGTCGTGGGAAGAAAAAATAGCTTTCCTTGACCCTTTCTGATTGTCCCTTGAGTAGTAATTCCTATGGAACAAGAAAGACAGTGATTGAATTCAGCTGTGCTAATAGTTTTTGGCCTGTGACTGAAGCCTCTCTCTTCCTTTCCTTTCTATTTACAGTTTTAAAATTGCTCAACAATTTGACACTGTTCTTTAAAATTCTGAGAAATGAAAAGTGAAAACGGGGGAACAACACAGACAAACCAACAACATAGAGAAACTAAGTAAACAAATTTATTTAATGAGTTAACTTTATAAAAATGCCAAAATAGCTAATTTTTAAAAAGTATAGCTAGGGTGGGAATGTGAGACACTGGGATGAATGTGTGGAGAAATCTGAACTCACTTAAATTCTATCAGACATGTATCAATCTGCCTATTCTGCTCATTAGCAGAATCGGTCCTGTTTTGGGACTATCGCCTACAGAAGAAGAAAGTCAATGACTAAACTAAAAAAAAATTGAGCAATAGTAGGGGGTGATTTATATTGTCATTTAAGACCATGCCATAATCTGCATTCTCAGTAGTAAAAAGCATTAACAATAAAATTTTGAAAGGAAGACTTTCTCTGTACTTGTGAAAAATAATCTAGAGAACACTAGCATATCAGTTAGGAAGACAACAATTCCACAAATATCTGGAATAACTGGTAATAACAAAATATTTCAAAAAAATGAGGTCGTAGAATTTGACTGGGATTAATCTAAAAAAATAAAACCTGAAAGAAATATAGTGACTTGCAAACAATTTACAAACTGTCATCAAAGTCTCCTGTGAGAAAGACTTCCATTTTCACTAATGCATATACATAAAAAGACAATATCCTTTCATATGAGTTTATTCTAGATGATCACTGAAAATTTAAATAAATAATCACTACTTTTGAGAAAAGAGTTAACTAATGTAAAATAGAAATCACTTAGTTTTATAGAAAAATTGCATTAATAGTAATGGCTTGGAAATCTCAATATTCTGAAACACCCAATTATTTACTTTTGTTCACATAACTGTATATGAATACATTTCTGTGCAGCAGAAACTGACATGATTATCATGTAATTACATTAAATACAGATAATTTTTAATTCACTTTTTAAATATTCCCCAAAACTCTATCATCAGCATTCCGTGCTCCTCATTCTATGAATACTTTCCATGTAATTGTATTCACATATAATGTATCTTAATCCATTCTAGTTGCTATAACAAACACCAAAAACTGGTAGATTCATAAACAACAAACATTTAATCCTCACAGTTCTGAAAGCTGGGTACCCCAAGATCAAGGCACTGGTGGATTTGGTGTCTGGTAAGGCCAATTCCTCTTAAAGGATCCTTTCTTGCTGTGTCTTCACCTGGTAATAGGGGCAAAGAATCACCCCGGAGCCTCTTTTGTAAGGGCACTAAGGCCATTCATGAAGACTCCACCCTCATGACCTAAATACCTCCCAAGTTTCCAACTCCAAATACTCTTGGCTTTGGGGATTAGGTTTCAATATCTAAATTTTGGGGTAAATAAATATTTAGACTATACCAGTGATCAAGAACTAAATCATTATTTCAAGACTCTGAGTTTTGGTATTGTTTGTTAATGCAAGTATGGCTTGTTTTATTTTGACAGATGCAGAGCCATACGATTCTATTAAATCCATAATTTCAAGAGAAAAACATTCCAAAAACATAATGTTCATATCTTAGAACTGTGTTTAACCACATTCAAAGCAACAATTTTATTTTTTCAAGAGAGCAAAAAGAATACTCATTCCAACACAGAAAACACTCATTCATTAACAAATTTTGAATTTCCTCTGATATGTCAAGGATTATGCCAAGACTCACCACTACAATGGTGAATAATATTTAACATTCTAGTCCTTTTGGAGCCTAAGTTTGAAAGTTGAAAATTAAATTACTCAGTTTTATGCATTAATGAATGTTATTAGCAAGGTAAGCCAAGAGTTTCAGGGGAAAACCTAAAAGAATATTTAAAATAGTCTAGGGTAGTAGAGAGAGTTTTAAATTTTTATTTTAAGAGAATAAGATGTCAAAGTTGCCACTTGAAAGATTAGAAAGAGCTGTCCAAATTGGAGGAATTTAAGGCAGCAAGGAAGTACAAGGCATAGGAACAGTTTGTGCAGTATCCTAGAGTGCAGAAAAATGTCTGTCTGTGAGGCGAAGATACTTAGTGTGACTAGAGAGGGACGTGGTATTAGAATTTCCTGATAGTGTCACAACAGCATACTTATGGAGAATTCTCACAAGTTCTCAGTCAACCCTACAAGAAGCTCTGGGACAGTGACCTGAAAAGAGACTAGAAGTTATGCAAGAACAGGATAATGCAATACGTAATATGAGACCAATAGCTGCCCTGCTGGTTGAATTGAATAGCCAAGTCAAGTAAGCTTTCAATCTGGCAGCCTGAGTGAATGACTGTGTATATGTGCATGTATGTTTGTGTCTCCCCCAGGGCATATGTCTGAACATGTGCAGTTATGTTATTCTTTACTTGGGAGTTACTTGGAAAACTCTCAATGCAAGCAAAACCATAGATGTATTTTTCTCCAAGGACACTCAAGGAGTATCATAGTGAAGGAAGATGATGTGATGAGAAGAGTTTAACAATAAACAAGATCAATTAGTTTCAGAAGAAAATGAGCGGTAGGACGCCACTTCTCAGTAAACTGGACATTCAGTATTGCAAGTTGTGGCACCAGTTTATTCTTCTTCCCAATTGCTCCAATTTGGTGTCCTCCTTTCCACATCCTTTACATGCTACTAAGTCCTCATGGTCTTCTGCTCTAATTTTTAACAAGACCTGCTTTTACAAAGTGATCTTCAACCCAGTCACTGCCAAGTGGAAAGAATAATAACACAAATGACTTTGGTTTCTGGGGGTACAACATTCATTGGGAAACTTCTCTAAGGTTATTTAAAAGTTTATATTTCTCAATACCTTAATTTTTGTGTGTGTGGGAGAAATGGTGATCCTTTGAACAGACAATCTAATAATCTTCTGTCCTCAAAATGATTGTAAATCACCAGTGTGTTCATGTGAGCTTCACTGTGTGCTAAATAATCTATGTGAATCTGCAGTAATATATTTGAAACATATTGAACAGGAACTATAAGACAAATATGAAACCAGTTAATATATTACTATAGTAAGTCAGGGATGAACTAAGTGTCTGAACAAAAGCAGTAGAAATATGAATGGGAATGAGCCATAGGTTAGAGAGAAATTGTAGAGTTCAAAATCGCAAGACTGTTTTCTTGAATGTGGGAATGAAGTGAGAGTGAAAAGGATACACTGGGCAATTGAGTCAAAGATAGTGCTATTTAACCCATAAATGAAGTGTGAACAGGTTTGCTGGAGGTGCTAGTGGTGATGGTGGTGTTTGCCTGCTTTGGACATACTTGGCTTAATGTATGTTTCTAATATGGTTCTCTCGGAAGCTGACTCTAAAATAGGCTAACAGGTCAACACCTATTGGGAAAATGACAGTAGCAGAATTATGCACAAAGGAGCTACAAATGGGCTACAGTGCAGTAGTAACAAAGTCTCCGCCAACTCCACAGGGAACTCTGAAATTTGGATAAATCTGAAGGCCCATTCCTGGACCTTCAGATTTATCCAAATTTGAAGCACCAGTCATTGGATGTACGCTATTTCTCAAAGAAGTGTGTGACCATGGGTAAGGTAGACACTTTTGGCTGAGAGAAATTTCTGGAGGGAAATGACAACTCTCTGCTATTAGCGTTCTAGCAACTAGGGGAGTAAGTCCAGTCTTGGGTGGCTGGGCACAGCATCCATAGCAGGATACTGATGGGAAAGTCTAATAAACCTGTCATTAGGCTACTCAAAATAAAGAACTGTGTTGGAGATGTAATCTTCATTAATTATTTAGGCAGATGCTATCAGAACAAGTCTTTTTGAAACAGGACAAGGAAGAATACAATTTTGATCAACTGCCATGTGCCGGTTCACTCACTTGTGACAATAGATTTTGAAATCATCATATGAAGATAAGAAAACCTAAGCCTAGCAAGTTCTGTTTGACTTTCTATCACCTCATGTTGCTTACTAAGAAAGCTTTGATAACTTCCGTCTTATATGGGTAGAATAGGTCTGAATTATGGTGTCATGTTTAGTGGAAGAGTTTGGATGAAGTGTGTTTTGAAAATGGGAAGTTCTGCCAGGTGCAGTGGTTCACATCTGTAATCCCAGCAATTTCAGAGGCTGGGGCAGGTGGATCACCTGAGGTCAGGAGTTCAAGACCAGCCTAGCCAACATTATGAAACCCTGTCTCTACTAAAAACACAAAAAAATTAGGTGGATGTGGTGGCGGGCACCTGTAATCCCAGCTACTCCATAGGCTGAGGCAGGAGAATGGCTCAAACCCAGGAGGTGGAGGTTGCAGTGAGCCACGATTGCGCCATTGCACTCCAGCCTGAGCTATAGGAGTGAAACTCTGTCTTAGGAAAAAAAATAAAAAGGAAGTTCTGGGAATCCTCTGAGTTTTAAGAAAGAATGTGTCAAGAGATTGGAGAAGAAATAAACTGTTAAAAGTAAGGAAGCATGGTGCAAATAATGATTTTGCTCACTTCACATTAGGGTAACTCTCTCTTAAAAGGGATTAGTTTCAGGTAAAATAAAAGTAAGTCAATTATTATGCAGCAATGTCCTAAGCAAACACCATGGAGGATAACAAAGACTTTCTCTACATTCTCCCAATGGTTCATTATTGTCCATCATAGGAAAAGGTTGGGTTTGCACTACTTCTTGAAACTAAAACAAAGGAAGGTCAATCTGATTCTTACCTATTTTGCATCTGACTCAAATTGTTTGAATCAACAAATAACACAATATAAATTTAACTGAGTGGTAGATCTATGTACACCTAGAAGGAATGTTCTATTGACTCAAATTGTTTGAGTCATCAAATAACACAGTATAAATTTAACTGACTGCTAGATCCCTGTACACCTAGAAGGAATGTTCTATTTTACCCAGCACAGATTTTTCAATTTTAAAATAAATACACTCTGAAATCCTGAAAATGCATGAGATTTATGATGACATTTCACATTTTAGGACAAAGAATGTGTTTCAATAAATAATTCAAAAGTCCTGGGAGATTTTGCCTGGAACAGAAAAGAACATAATGGAAATGAGATAAGACATAGGATGAGAAGAGTCTATTAGATTCATATAGCAGAGAGATGAGAATGTCAACCTCCAAAACCATGGAGGTTTTTAAATGGGGCATAGGAAAATATCCTTGGCCATATTATAGAGACTGAATGCGAAAAGTGACAGCAGCTGGCTAGAAAAACTATTACCATGATCTAAATAGAGTTCATCATGGTCTGAACTTGAAGATAAAGCATTACATAGTCATATACCTCACAGTTTGGTGTCATTACAGCCCTAAATTCTCTCCCCATACTTCTAAAACATCCTTTGTTTTTAAAATAAAATAATGGTCTCTCCCTTGAGTATTAGTCATGAATTTTTAAATGCCTATTATATGTTTTCTTATGGAGATCCTGCCATCACATCAAATCAAACAAATAAATTAGTCTTATTATTTTGTATTTCAAGTGTGTTTTCCTTTACCCCCAATCTTGTTCATTTATATTAACACTATCCCAATTTAGAACAAAAAAAATGCCTTACTATTTTATTATATTACAATACTATAGCAAATTCACTAGCATGATTACTTTTGTTTTACAGATGAGCTGAGTATATCATTAAAGCCACAAAACTAGAGAAGACAGAAATTAAGCCCAAGATTCCCTGACTTTAAAAATAGTGTTCCTTTCACAGTACCAAATTTTCATTCCATGTTGTTTTCCCATCAAGCATCTATTATTATCTTTTTCTTGATAATATTTCTGCTATTTGTATATTTTTAAATTACTTTCTCATGTTCAGTTCAGTATCCTAATTCTCATCTTTATTTTCTAATGTTTTAAATATTGTAATAGGATTTTTTTTAAGATGTAGTCTCACTCTGTCACCCAGGCTGGAGTGCAGTGGCACAATCTCAGCTCACTGCAATGTCTGCCTCCTGGATTCAAGCAATTCCCCTGCCTCAGCCTCCCAAGTAGCTGGGACTACAGGCATGAGCCACCAGGCCCAGTTAATTGTCTTTTAGTAGAGATAGGGTTTCACCACGTTGGCCACGATGGTCTTGATTTCCTGACCTCGTGATGTGCCCACCTCAGCCTCCCAAAGTACTGGGATTACATGTGTGAGCCACTGCACCTGACCTGTAATAGGATCCTTGCTTAGTTCTTTACTTCTATTTTCTTTTCTGTCAACCTATGTAGTATGGCACTGGTATATTTCTATTCTTAAAATGCTGCTTCTACTTGGCCACTCCCTTGCTCAAAAATATCTATTAGCTCCTTCCAACCTATACCATAATCCCTCACCTTGGAATTAGATGCCAACAAAACTTCTATCTGAATCCATTGTTTAAATACATATTTGTCTTACATTGCTCTTCTACACACATAATTCTCAAACCAAACTGATCTGTTCATGGTAATTCACTATACTGTCTCTCAATCTCACCTGTGTCTGTAGAAATTCCTGCCTCCAGATCTCAGAACATGCAGTTTTCTTCAACTAGAAAAATCATAAATGCTGCTCTATATTGGTTTTCCAGGAACCATATTAGGAGTTTCTAATTTTCAAAAGAGCTTTGTAACTCTCTCATTTTATAATGAAGGAAAATAAAAATTTTCACAAGATTACAGCTGGGACACAGGACACCAAGTCCCTAGGCTGCCCCCAGCATGGAGACCCTGAGTGCGGCCCCCAAAACCACAGTTTTTTCCTAGGCCTCCAGACCTATGATAGGAGGGGTTAACAAGAAGACCTCTGACGTGCCCTGGAGACATTTTCTCTATTGTCTTGGGGATTAACATTTGGCTCTTCATTGCTTATGCAAATTTCTGCAGCCAGCTTGGATTTCTCCTCAGAAAATGAAATTTTCTTTTCTACTGAATTATCAGGCTACAAATTTTCCAAAATTAATGCTCTGCTTCCCTTATAGAACTGAATGCCTTTAACAGCACCCAAGTCACCTCTTGAGTGCATTGCTGCTTAGAAACTTCTTGTATCAGATACTCTAAGTCATTCCTCTCAAGTTCAAAGTTCCACAAATTTCTAGGTCAGTGGCAAAATGCCACTAGTCTCTTTGCTAAGACAAAACAAGAGTTACCTTTGCTCCAGTTCCCAACAAACTTCTCACCTCCATCTGAGACTACCTCAGCCTGGACTTTATTATCCATAACACTATCAGCATTTTGGGTAAGCCATTCAACAAGTCTCTAGGAAATTCCAAACTTTCCTACATTTTCCTGTCTTTTCCTGAGCCCTGCAAACTCTTCCAACCTCTGCCTGTTATTGAGTTCCAAAGTTGCTTCCACATTTTTGGGTATGTTTTCAGCAACGCCCATTCTACTTGTACCAATTTACTATATTAGTCCATTTTCACACTGCTGATAAAGACACACCTGAGACTTGGTAATTTACAAAAGAAAAAGTTTGACTGGACTCACAGCACTACATGGCCTGGAAGGCCTCATAATCATGGTAGAAGACAAGGAAGAACAAGTTACATCTTACGTGGATGATGACAAGCAAAGAGAGAGCTTATTCAGGGAGACTCCCATTTTTAAAACCATCAGATCTCATGAGACCCGTCAACAGTCACAAGAACAGTATGAGAAAGACCCACCCCCATGATTCAGTTATCTCCCACCAGGTCCCTCCCACAACATGTGGGAATTATGGGAGCTACAAGATGAGATTTGGGTGGGGACACTGAGCCAAACCATATCAACCTCACAAAGGGCCTGACTCTTAATACTATCCCATTGGCCAAACATGAATTCAGGCAGGAACACATTTAAACTATAGTATGGTACAAGTATTCACTAGCCACTTATATAACTAATGATGTAACCGGGAGTACAATTCAGATTTTTATGGTTCCAAATGCTGCAGTTTATCAATTAGTATGGGTGATAAATGGATACACACATAATTTAAATAAATTGCAATAAACTGTTACACAGATTTATTGTTGGGTTTTGAGTCACTCCATTCTGGAGACTAAGAAGGCCTACAATCTGTTGCCTGCACAGTGGAAACCCAGAAAAGCCAGTGATATAGTTTGTAGGCATCAGAGCCAAAAAGCCAGTGGTGTAGATTCTAGACCGAGTCTGAAGGTCTAAGAACCAGGAGTACTGAGAACAGGAAAAGATTGCTGTTCCAGCTCAAATAGTAGGCCAAGAGCCCCCTTCTCTTATCAATTCTGTGCTTTGCCATGATGGAACTCTTATACAAACAAGTTAGCAAACAGCTGCTATTGGCAATTCCTATAAGGGAAGAATGGGCCAGGATTTTTGCAGTTTCACACTTCAGTATAGAACTCTAAAAGCCAAAGAGTGCTAAATTTCAATATGGCTTTTCACAGCATTATGAAGTTACTTTTTCTAAGTAAGAGGAAAAAATATATTTCATTAATAGTTTGTTCACTTGATTAATAAATATTTAGACATGTAGTACATGTTCCTCAAATGATATTCTAGCTGAAAATGTTATAGGCCTGACTGGATTCAATAATTAATTTTCAATATATTTTTAAATTGACCAATCACTAGTATTTGACAGAGTGAATCACTCCCTCCTCTTAAAACCTCTTTGTTACTTGGCTTCTAGGAGACCCATATATTCTCCTGAATTTTTAATTTTCATATTAGCTAGCACTTCTTAAGCTCCTTTAAGTTATCTTGGACACAGTCTTTGGAATTCTTTTATTTTCTAGTTTTAAATAATCTCTTGAGGATCTCAGCTACTTTTGTAGCTTCAAAGGCCATCAACTGCTGATGCCTCTCAAATTGTATTCTAGCCATGATTCTGAACTCTAGTTTCATATGTGAGATGGCCTGCTTGAACACCTAATTTGGCTAATAATTATTTCAAACATATTATATTTAAAATTGAGGTCTTGATTTTCTGTCTTAGTCCATTTACCAAGCTATTTATAAAGAAAATATGTTTATTTAGTTCATGATTGTCCAACTGGAAATTCCAAGAGCTTGGCATCAACATCTGGTGAGAGCCGTCTTCCTGCATCATAACATGGCAGAGGGCATCACAGGAAAGAATAAGAGCAAGGGAGCCAGAGAGAGCTCATTTGAAGGCAGAGAGATTAAGTTTCCAGTATATAAACTTTTGGGGGACACATTCAAACCATAGCAAATTTTCTCCTCCAAATCTGCTTGCTACACACAGTCTTTCCCATCTCAATTGTTTTGAATTTCTTTAAGGCAGTTCATAAATATCCACGTGTTTAGGGTTAGTTACTGGTGATTTCTTTTGTTCCTTTGTGCCATGTTTTCCTGATTTTTCTTGATCCTTGTGGCTGTACATTGGTGTCTGCACACTTGAAGAAGTAGGGACAGACATTTTTAGTCTTTGTAGACTGGCTTTGTCTGGGAAAATCCTTCACCAGTGAGCCCATCCAGAGATTCTGAGCAAATCGTGTAGTATGGTCCGTGGTCAGGCTTGCTGCTGGAACGCTTAGGCAGACTGGCCTATTGATTGGTTCAGCAGGTGAGTGGGCCTGCCAGGTTCTATGGGAATTGGCCTGAAGCCTGGATTACAGGGGCTGACCTGGCACCAGGATGAGATATGAGCCTGAATCCACAGGGGCTGGCTTGGAGCCTGGCTCTGTAGGGGTGATAATGGAGGCTCAGTCCATGGCGGCTGGCCTGACCCTAGAATCTAGTGGTGTGGGCCAGATCCTTGGTCTACTGGAGCAGGCCTGGACATTGGATCCAATGGAAGCTGAGGCCAGCCTGGTGCTAAGGCAAGTATACAGTCTGAGTTCATAGGGGACAGTCTGGGGCCTGAGATCATGAGTGCCAGCCTGGAGTCCGGGGCCTTCGGGACCTGTCTGGAGCCAGATCTGTGAGGGCCAGATTGGAAGGTGGCTGTGTGGGCACTGGCTTAGAGGCTAGGTTTGTGATAGCTTGCCTGGGTCTGGGGTTGTGAGGGTGGCCTGAAACCTGGGTCACAGGGGTAGTCCTAGAGTCTGACTTCCTGGGAGCCAGCTTAGTACTAATACCTACTGGAACAGGCCTAAACTCTATGTTTGCTGGGACATGGGGCCACAGGGGCTAGCCTTGAGGGCAGGGATACAGGGGCTAGCCTGGAGAGTGGGATACAGAAGCTGGTCTGGCACTAGGCAGGCCTGGAGCCTATGTCTGTGAGTGCTGGCCTGGTGACTGAAACCAGAGGTGCCAACCTGGCCCTGAAGTGGGCCTGAAACCTGGAGCTATGTGAGCTGACTTTATTCTGGGTTGCTATGAGGGCTGAGGTGGGCCTAGAGCTTGAGGCTCCAGGGACTGACCTGATGGTAGGGAGGCCTGGAGACTGTGTAGCAGGCTGACTAGGACTGCCGGTACTGGCCTGGTACTGGGGCTAATGGGATCAGCCTGGTGATCAGATGGGCCTGGAGGCTTGGTCTGTGGGTAACAGCCTGGATGGTGGTGGGGAACTGGCCAGTGCTGAATTTTACTGAGGTGAGCCTGATTTGGGGGTCCAAAGCAAAGTCTTTTTGATTTCTTTCCTCTTCTCCCATGCGGAGGGTATCTCTCTCTACTTGTGCAGCCTGGGGTTAGGAAAGGGGTGGTGATGGGTAATGTAAAACTGCTTCCTACTCTCTTTGATGTGCCTTTCCTTGTTTCTGTGATAAACCCAGGTGCTGTAATCTTCTTCCTGGTTTCTCTAGCTTTTGCGAAGGCATTTTCTTCCATGGATAGTTATTGAAATTGATGATTCTGCAGAGGGATGAGCACTGGACGTCCCACTCCACCATCTTGCTGCTATCCAGCCTCCTTCTACCCCAATATATAGCACATTCTTTCTTACAGTTACTCAGGTTCTTCCCTTTTGCTCAAACCCCATATCAGATCTTTCAGCAGATCCTGCCAGTTCTACCTGTCAAATGTATCAAAAATCTCACCATTTCTTAACATGGTGATCATCTAGCCTATATCATGTTGCCTTCACCTGGATTATTGCAAAATTTTTCTAATTAATTTTTCTACTTCTGCCCAAATCACTTCAGTATATCTTCAACACATTCATCATATCAGTTTGCTCCCCTCCTCAAGACTCTGCAATGCTTTTCAGTCTCTTACAGAGAAAAGCCATAGTCCTGACCTAATCTAAGAGGCCCTCAGCAATCTGGACAGCCCACCCCTGTGCCCAGTCCTCCACTTTCCTCACTTTGTTTCTTTTCTTTTCTTTGAGATGGAGTGTTGCTCTGTTGCCCAGGCTGGAGTGCAGTGGCATGATCTCAGCTCACTGCAACCTCCACCTCCCTGGTTCAAGAGATTCTCCTGCCTCAGCCTTCCAAATATCTGGGGTTATAGGCGCCCACCACCACACCCAGCTAGTTTTTTGTTTTTTTTTTTTTTTGTATTTATAGTAGAAATGAGGTTTCATCATATTGGCCAGGTTAGTCTCAAACTCCTGACCAAGTGATCCACCCGCATTGGCCTCCCAAAGTGATGGAATTACAGGTGTGATCCACCACACCCGGCCTCCACCCTCCTCATGTACTACTCTTCCTACACCCACTCTACCCCAGCCACCCACATTCCCTTGCAGTTCACCAAACACACTAGGCAAGTGCCTGCCTCACAGACTTTGCACTTATTATTTTCTTGGCTCAGATTTGTCTTTCTCCTGATGTCTGTGTTCTTCATTTACTAGTTTGTTTAATGTCTTTGCCCAAATGTTACTAGAGTTAATATTCTGCTTTATCACCAGTACTCCTTTCATGACTAAGACACTTATTCTCACAGCTACTGGAAGTTCTGGCAGCTGAGTTCCTCTCCAGAAATTGTCCTTAACGGAAAGGACTTCCCTGGCCAAGGCTAGAACTCCTACCTAAGGACAGCCACATCCAATGACTCAGATAATGAGAGCATGAGGTTCATGCTCCCTTCAGTTTTATCTCTGAAGAGTCTTTCCAGCTATAGACTTTCTTTAGAATCAGCAGAGGCCTCTCTTGCACCTCCACTGTAGTTCAACTGTTTCTGCTGCCCACCTTTTTCATTCCATACAGGTATATCTGCTGATGCTGTATCTTAGCACTCTCCCTCTTCATGCAAATATCTGTCTCAGACTCTGTTTCCAGGGAACCTAATGTAAGAGAGTTGGTACCAGGTGCAATCCTAGGATGCGGACTCTAAAAGGAGACAACGAAACCAGATTACCCAGCCCCAACCCCACCCTTCAGACAGCTGGGTAAGTAGGACCCCATTACTACATGTAAGTGTGTTACTTGTAGTTCCTGATTTGGAGCCGCAGAGCAATTTTTTTAAACTTTCATTGATAATGACCTAAAACGGGATCTAAGTAAGAGGCAATGATGGGGCAAATTTCAGAGTTTGAGAGGTGTAGGGAAAGTGGAAATTACAAGAACGTAGCATTGATGGCTGTTGCAGAGGACTATCAATTCACTAGAGAAAGACAATGGAAGGCCAAGGGCAGTTAGTCACTAATTTAATGCAAAGTATAAAAGCCAGAGGGCCTTTTTGGCTGCATTAAAAACAAACATTTATCTCCTGCCCTGGAGAAGAGGCTTGAAAATATGATGATTAAGTGCAGGACTTAACAAGAAAGATTAGCAAGTTCCAGAGAGAATTGAATTTTCAAGCTTGTTATGTCTACTGCAACAAGATCAAAGTCTTCATTGGGAAGGAGTAGGACCTTGAGATTTAGTATAAGGATGCCTGGGTTGAGGCATCAAAAGATCTTGAATTCTTAAATTTCCCTGGTCGCTTTGGGCTGGAAGAAGTGGCATTCTTCCTTTTTAAAGGCTAGCAATCTCTCTTGCATGAAGCCAATGTCGAGGCCCTTGTCTAATAAGATAACATGCACCTTAAACCTTAGTGGGGATCTATGTTTTCTCCTCCTCATGGAGAACAGGTTAATAATAAGCTACTTATACCATACCTAGCCAGGCAAGCTCCGGGCCTGCTAACGAAGAGAGAGACTGTGTACCAACATATACCTAATGAGCTGCAGAAGGTAGCCAATGTGAAATTTTGGAAAGAGAGGGAGAGGCTGGATTCTAAGAGTGCTGAATTAAAGGAAGGTAGCACATGAAGCTGGATAAAGAAGACATATCAGAGGGAAGCCTTTCTTGTATCAGATTCAACACCCTGAGAGATAGCATTAATGTTTTCTAGGATGACTCTTGGAAACCTGAGTATAGTGTTGTCCTATGACACATGGCAGAAGAAGGCAGCAAAAGACTAGGAGTTGACATGTTAGAAAGAATAATATTAATACATAAGGCTGGAAAATCAGTCAGACTTCAGGAAGTCGCCAGAAAGCTTTACGTGTACTAAAATTTAAAAGGAATCCAGTAGTGAGAGGGATTTCAGCCAGGGTTGATAATAGAAAAAGCAGTGACAGATCTCGTCTTGTAACTGAATGCAGCTTCCACTGCTTGCCACTTGCAAAGCCAAGGAACAAGAAGGAAGTGCAGTGGAAGGAAAGTGATTTTATTCTTGAGCTAGTAGTGGGAAAATGGTGAAGGCTCCTATCTTAAAGAAACCATTCCAAAAGTTTGGGCTGAGGACAGGGATTATGAAAGGGGAAGCTTGATATGGGAGGTGTGCAGGAGTTGTGTAGAGTGTAGGTGCTGTCTGTTTTGTTCCAATGCCTATTTTGGGTTATTGCCCACCTAGAGTGTGGCCTGGCATCATCTCGACAGCTGCCGAGCTGTAGATTATCTAACTTGAGGCAATCATTACATGGAGGAGAATTCTGCAGCTGGGCCTTCATGCCCGGTTTGTTTTAAATTAGTCCCTGGAATTTCTTAAATATATAGTTAGATATGTGCATTGTGTAAGTTTAACACACATGCAGTTAGATAAATGTGCATAGGATAAAGGAGCATACATGTAAAAGGGAAGGGAGTGCAGTTTCATGGTACATTTCAAGGCTATATTTTAAGACTAAAGAAGCCTATTTTTTATAGTTTGTTTCAAGGTTACATCGTAAGACTGGGGGAAAGGAGGAAAGAGAAAAAAGAATTTTAAAAATGTGCTTGAAGCTGTACTGCTTGGTGAAAGTGTTTCTCAACACCTGAGAATCCTTTCAAAGTATGGGGATAATAAGATCCCCAAACAACAGAGGCCAGGAGCTAGCATTTAATTATGAGAACTGAAGTAAATATAATGTGGTAATGAGCGTCAAGGTCAGAGCAGCAGCCAGGAGATCTTGATGTGTAGAGACCTATGGAAATGATTAGCAGAATTGATCAGTGTTCTTAGAGCCAAAATAAATGAGCAGCTTATATGAGTATTGCTAAATTTAAACCATCGGAAGAGTAATCATTAAAAGGCTAAGGGTGGCCAATCTATAAAATGGAAGATATCTACACATCAGGAAGAGAGGTACCCCACCAGTACCTTTGTCTCTGACTTTTAGTTTCCAGACCTGTGAGAAAACGAACTTTCTGCTCAAGTCACTCAGTGTGTGGTATTTTGTTATGACAACTTGGGTAGACTGATATACCCTCCAGTAAAATAAATGAAACCTGTGTTGCACCCTAGAGGAAATGGCACACATTGTTGCCAGCATAAATATATGAAGGACTCAGGAATAGCGGACCCCATCATATCTTATTTAATTTAGGAGAAGAGTCGTACAAGCCAAGTGGATTCCGGCAGATGACAAAGTTCTGCTTCAAGTGGAGCTAAGTGTAACTTTAATTGCAGTTGCTTTGCCCATTGTGGTATCTTTGCTAGACCAAATTAACAAAACTTCAAGTACATAGTATGTGGCCACTGATTTACTGAAAATCTTTCTTTTCCATTTCTGTCTGGAACTAGAAACAGAAATAATTTGTATTCATGTGAGATAAATGACTGTAAGCATTTATGAACTTGTCCCAATTTGTATTAATGTTCTCATACTCTGTCATAAATATTCCAGAGTCCTGAACTGCCTTAACATTCCTCAGCACATTGTATGGACCCGCTGTATTGATAACATTATGTTAGACAAGATGAGCAAGAAGTGACAAGTATATTTGGAAGCCTTGGTAAGGCCCGTGAACTCTAGAAGATGGTCAGAAGCCCTACAGATATTCAAGGTCTTGTCAGATCAGCAGAGCTTCTAGGAGTCCAGTAGTCTGAAACATGCCAAGGCCTTTCTCTGACATAAACAACAAATTATTAACTCCTATGCCTAATTATATAACATTGTAAGTTTCCTTGGGTTATAAAGACAGCCCTATTCCAGCTCTGCCTTATTGACAGTGAAGAAAAAGGCTTCCAGAACAACAAAGGGATTTCGGCAAGTTTAGGAAGTTGTATGGGAAGTTCTGCTATATGAGCGACTATGTCCCAATAGATTTACAGTACTAGAGCTGGGTTTCTTAACCTCAGTTCTATTGATATTTCGGGTCAGATAATTCTTTGCTGTATGTGGCACAGGGGCAAGGGGGTAGAGTGGAGTGTCCTATGCTTTGTAGGATATTGAGCAGATGCCAGTAGATGCTGATAGCAACCCCTTTTTCCACTTGTGCCAACCAAAACGGTCTCCAGATGTTCATAAATGAGCTCTGGAAGGAAAAATCACCTGCAGTTGAAAACCATTGTATTATTGTTATCTACAGTGAGAAAAGGTACCTTGTAGAATTAATTGAAAACTCTACTGGAGAATCATAAAACAGACCCATAGGGAGCAAAGTAATGCCGTCTATAGCAGAAATATATACCATTTGAAAGCAGCTATTTTCATGCTACTGAGCTTTGGTGGAATTGAACTATTGAAAAATAGGACATCAGGTGACCATGTGATCAGAACTACTCATCATGAGATGAGTTTCATAAGACCCATCAAATCATAAACTTGGGTGTGCTTAATAGAAATCCATTGTTCAGTGCCAGTATTATACCTGGGATTTGGCCCAAGCATGGTCAGATGGCACAAGTCATCTGAACAATCAAGTGGCATAGTCATCAATGCTTTTCCCTTAGCTGACATTTATGGCCAGGTAATGAAGGAGGAAAAAGGCCAAGCTAAGCTCACAAGTGGCTCAGCTGGATAGACAAGTATAAACCATAAAGAAACAGCTGTGTCATTTGTCTTCTTTGCGTGTAACTGAAAGTCACCTGTGAAAAAGAAATCCTTTCAATGAGTGGAGCTGTGGTAAATACATCTTGTTATCCACTACGTGTGGAAAGATAAATTACTCTTAAAATGGGCCTGGGTGCTGACTCATGCCTGTAATTCCAGCACTTTGGGAAGCCAAGGCAGGAGGATCACTTGTGGCCAAGAATTCAAGACCAGCCTGAGTAACATAGCAAGACACCATCTCTAACAAAAAATTTATAAATTAGCCAAGCGTGATGATGTACACCTGTAGTCCTAGCTACGTGGGAGGCCAAGGCAGGGAGGTAGCTTGAGCCCGGGAGTTTGAAGCTGCAATAGCTGTGATTGTACCACTGCACTCCAGGCCAGGCAACACAGCGAGACCCCATCTTAAAAAAAAAAAAAAGAATTAGGAAAAGAATACAATATAAAAAAATGTATGTATGGATAGCTGCGAATGAATTGGCTGGATGTTCTGGGTTCTGGAAATGAAATTACTAGAAGGTAAGGGACAAAGAGGTCTGAGGAAGAGAGTGAATGAACCTGCTGAAGGTTCGTATGGCATGTTAACACCCAGTAATGAGCATCCAGCATGGAAGAGGCTTGGAGTAACTTGTAGGCAGATACGAAGATCCCCAGTGCTAGACTAATGGGCTTAGGAATGGAGTACCCATGGTGGCAGGGTGGAGGCTTTGCATGAACCTGACAGCATGACCTCCCACTCACCAAAGCTGACATAATTACTGCCTCTGCCAGTGTTCTACCTCCCAGCAAAAAAAATTAACTGATTCCCCTAGGCAGCACAATCCCTTCAGAAGACCAACCATGTGTCGGCCAGTTGCCTGCATTGGACAGACCCTGGAGGAGACAGACATCCACTTTGGCTGGTTTTAACACTCTCCTGGGGTTTACAGACCATTTGATCTACGGAGCCGGAATGTCATATAACATTGCATTGGACCAACGGACTCATTTATAGAAAAGGAGACATAACAGTGAACCTATAACCATGGAATCTACTTGTCCTGCTTTGTGTGGCACCACCCAGAATCTGTCAGCTTGGAAATGACAGCCATCCTCAGAATACAATACATATTCTAGATGTATTTTTAAAAAATGATACAGTGCTGTGTCCCTAAGGTCACAAGGGACACACCTGAGAATTATGGAAAGAAAGTAGAAGTGACCTCACTTACCATCTTTCCCAGTGTCCCATGTGGGGAATCTCTGCTTCCTGTGTGTACAAAATTAGACCCTGTGGGGTCTAGTTTTGGTTTCCAGAAGGGAAAGCCTTCCGTCGGGTTCACAATAAGGGTCCTATTAAACTGTAAATTATGGTCGTCTTTTTTTTTTCCTTCTTTTTCTCTTTTAAGTTGTACTTTAGGTTCTGGGGTAAATGCGCAGATCACGTAGGATTGATGCATTGGTACATACGTGGCAAGGTGGTTTGCGCCTCCATCCCCCCATCACCTATATCTGGCATTTCTCCCCATGTTAACTCTCCCCAGCCTCCCCACCCCCCTCTGTCCTTCCCCTAGCCACCCCATCAACAGACCCCAGAAATAACTCTCCTGGCTAACAGGTCACAGCTTAGACCTTGCTCAGAAATGACCCTTAGAGAAAAGGATCAGTCTTATCCTCTCTCCAGGGCAAATACACATTCAATTTCTGTTTCTTGAAAGAGATACAACAGTCTAGTCTTCTTGTCTCTGTTTAGTATAAATCTGTACCACTATCTCAGCTTCAGAGCTCCCCACAAGATTGGCTGAGTTCTCTGTTGCAACTGCTGTGTATCCAACTTCTCCCTCTTCCAGCATTGCTCCCCTCACTCACTTATAAGGGTGGTTTCGAAGAACACTTTCTAATAAAATTCCTGTATGCATTTTTAATCTTACAGTTGATTTTCAGAGAATGTACTCTAATACAATTATTTTTTAGTGAGCTTTTTTTCTGAACACATTACATGATATTCTAATCTTTCATCTTCCCCTCCATCCCTATGCTCTTTTCCTCTGTTCTCTGTTGCTTTGGTTTTTCTTGGCAATTGTCACCATCTTATTGTCTGTGTAAACTCTAACCACACAGACATGTACATACACAGGTACACAAATACTAGAAATTAAGCTCTATGAAAGCATGTGTCTATTTTGTTTACTGATGAAACTCTCATTCCTGACACATAATAGGAGATTATTGTTAGGTAAACACATTCCTAAAATTCCAGGACTAAAATTTCATACTTGAAATCACCTAGGAAGGAGATTTATGCAATTTTAATATGGAGTAAAGAGTTCTTTAATATTGTATATCTATTGATCTCCCATATTCACCAACGATTTCAATAAACAAAATCTTATTTTATGTACTACGCTTAGAACCTACACACCAAAGAGAAAAACTAGAGAGCATGGTCGCTGGAAAGTGTAGCGTCTGGTTAATGAGAAAGGACAAACCAATTGCAGCAGATTCCTCTATAAATTTGAAAAGTGTAGAATCACTCAGGCTGGGTCCAGTGGCTCATACCTGTAATACCAACAGCTTGGGAGGCCAAGACAGGAGGAACCCAGGAGTTTGAGACCAGCCTGGGCAATACAGTGAGACCGCCTCTCTACAAAAAAATTTAAAAATTAGATAGAGTGCAGTGGCTTATGCCTATAATCCTAGCACTTTGGGAGGCTGAGGTGGGTGGGTTGCTTGAGCTCAGGAGTTTGAGAATAGACTGGGCAATATGGCAAAACCCCATCTCTACCAAACATACACAAAAAGTAGCCAGGCACTGTGGTACACACCTGTGGTTCCACCTACTTTGGAGGCTGAGGTGGGAGGATCACTGGAGCCTGGGAAGTCGAGGCTGCAGTGAGCTATGACTGTGCCACTGTACTCCAGTCTGGGTGACAGAGCAGTACCTTGTCTCACAAAAAGATAATAAAAAATTTAAAAATTAGCCAAGTGTGGTGGAATATGCCTGTAGTCCCAGCTACTTGGGATGCTGGTGTAGGAAGTTCACTTGAACCTAGGAGGTCAAGGCTATAAATGAGCTGTGATTGTACCAGCACTATAGCCTGGGTGACAGAGCAAGACCCTGTCTGAAAAAGAAAAGAAAAGAAAAAATAAAAGATCACCCAATGGATGTTAGTAGATGTGTAGTATAATGGTAGGTTCATTCTTAATGAATGAGTACTATGCAAAAAAAAAGTCATCTGTGGAAGAGCAAGATATTCCTAGTGAGGAAAAGAAGAATGAGTGAAACCTAAAATGGGACTCCTAGTTAGGAATGAGTAAAAGCCCACCTATTATAGAGAATGTTATGAGAAGTACAGGCGTAACTCATTTTATTGTGCTTCACTTATTGTGCTTTGCAAATATGACTTTTTTTTTAACCAATTAAATGTTTTTGGCAGCCCTGCTTTGAGCAAATCTATCAGCACCGTTTTTTCAACAGCATGTACTCACTTTGTGTCTGTGTATCACATTTTGGTAACTCTCTCAACATTTCAAACCTACAATTATTGTTATATCTATTGTGGTGCTCTGTGATCAGTGCTCTTTGATATTACTCTAGTCATGGTTTTGGGGCACCACGAACTGTGTCCCTATAAGACAACAAGCGTAATAAATGTGTGTATTCTGACTGCTCCACCAACTGGCTGTTCCCCTCTCTCTCCCTCTCCTTTGGCACTGACACAAAGCAATGTTGAAATTAGGTCATTTACAATGACCTGTAAGTGCTCAAGTGAAAGGAAGACTCACGTATTTCTCACTTTAAATCAAAATCTGGAAATGATTAAGCTTAGTGAAGAAGGCATGTCGAAAGATGAGATGATAAGCTGAAAGCTAGGCCTCTTGGAACAGTTAGTCAAGTTGTGAATATAAAGGAAAAGTTCTTAAAAGAAATGAAAAGTGCCACTCCAGTGAACATACAAATGATAAGAAAGTGAAACAGGCTTATTACTGATATGGAGAAAGTCTGAGTGGCTATAGATAAAAGATCAAACCAACCACAACATTCCCTTAAGACAAAGCCTAATCCAGAGTAAGGCTCTAACTCTCTTCAATTCTATGAAGGCTGAAAGAGGTGAGAAAGCTGCAGAAGAAAAGTTGGAAGCTAGCAGAGGTTGGTTCATGACATTTAAGAAAAGAAGCCATTTCCATAAGATACAAATGCAAAGTGAAGCAAGTGCTGATATAGAAACTGTGGCAAATTATCCAGAAGATCTAGCCAAGATCATTGATGAAGGTGGCTACACTAAATACAGATTTTCAAGGTCATTAAGTAGTTCTATTACAAAAAGATGCCACCTAGGACTTTCAAAGCTAGAGAGGGAAGTTAATGTCTGGCTTCAGAGCTTCGAAGGACAGGCTGACATTCTTGTTTGGGGCTAATGGAGCTGGTGACTTTAAGTTGAAACCAATGCTAATTCCAAAAATCTTAGGGTCCTTAAAACTGAAACTGCTCTGCCTGCATTCTATAAATGGAAAAACAAAGCCTGGATTACAGCACATTTTGTTATAGTCTGGTTTTTTTAATATTTTAAGACTACTATTGAGACTTACTGCTCAAAAGAGAATATTCTTTTTGAAATACTGAAATTGACAATGCACCTGGTCACCCACAGCTTTGATGAAGATGTACAAAGAGATTATTATTTATATACTACTATATAAATACTCTTAAGAAGTTACAGAACAAGGACAACAAAAAGTAGTAACCATTTTCTTGAAGTCATTAGGTTTTATATAAAAATCAGGGTTGTGTTGTTTTCCAAGTAATCAATATTCTTATATTTAATTTTAAAAAGTATTGAAACCACATTCAATGGCCAATGAAATTATGCCTCTTGATGTTTAATATATTGTGTTTATCTGTAAACATTTATTTCTTTAATATTTACAGTGATTTATAAGATTATAAATTGCTAAAGGCTCAGATGATTATTAGCATTTTTAGCAATAAAGTATTTTTTTGTTAAGGTATGCATATTGCTTTTTAGACACAGTGCTATTGCATACTTAATAGACTACAGTATAGTATAAACATAATTTCTGTATGCCCTGGGAAACTAAAACATTTGTGTGACTCACTTTACTGTGATATTCACTTTATTGTGGTGGTCTGAAACAGAATCTGCAATATCCTTGAGGTCAGCCTGTGCTTGGGAAATATCTTTGGATAGTTAGATAGTGCTAACTATATTATTGAGCACATGGCATCAGGAGTAACACAGGAGGAAGTAGCAAATACAGAAACATTTGTTTTTTCTAGCCAGAAAAGAGTAATAATTAAACTTGCCTTTGAGTGAATTTAGCCTGGCACAATCAGACAGATTGGACTGGGTTAGAGTGGAGCCCAGAATAAAGAAACCTAAGTGAGAGGCTATTGCAATAATCAGGGCTGAAATTGCTGAGAAATATGATTATGGGAGTTAGTAACGGAAATGTGTTAAAGAGCAATATTTTAAAACTCTTAAAAGAGACAGAATTTGACACAGGAAAAAGCACCCTGGAAACAATTGTGACTCTCATCCAATAATCATATATAAAATTCTGTCCTAATTCGTAATAACATGTAAAAAGGTAGAAATCAACTTGAATGAATAAAAATACACATTTATGTTACCTGTTAATATATAAAAGCTGTTTAATTTGGCAATGTAAACTTATTGCACCGTCTGAATGTACTAACTTGAAAGAGTAAGGTTTGCTTTATTCCCTCCAGGTCAAAAGATTGCTCTTAGGAAGCCCCAAAAGGCATGAACTCTCTGGAAGAAATACTCTGCTTGGAGCTCCCTAAAGTGCACATTTGAGTACCATTAGCAAAGGAGAGATGGTTTGCCTCAACTTTCATGGGAATATAGAAGGATAAAGGTCATTGCTAAGGCAGCCATGACTCAAACCACCTAGGGATACAATGCCTGAAATCAACACCTCCTATAAGATTGGAAACAAAATAAAGAGTAACGTAGATAACAGCCTGTTTTGGCAATTTCCAGCAGGAGCTGAGCCAATGAGACATCCCTAAGCTGTAACATCCCCAACTCATTGAAGTGAGCCACATGTAACATCTCCACGAAAAATTCAGCTTAATGACTGTAGAAACACAGGTAATACTGGCAAAAGAGTCATCTCCAAAATCATAGATTGAAATCTGGTTATTAAAAGCAGGTAGCAAATAATTGCACGTCACCTCAAGCTGTATGTTTAATCATCAATGTAAAATAGTGATTACTCAAACTTTTTAAAGGCTAATGTTCCTTTCTGAAGATTCCACAGAGATCCTAACCAAAAACAGCAAGAGAAAATGTATTCTCATCGTCCATGCTTGTGGTATTTCAGTGACTTTTGGAGCTTAAGTGTGGTTCACTCTCTGTATTTGTTCTCAAATCAATTTTACTGTGATGCAATAAAGAAGCAATGTTCTTAAACATTGTTTATAAACATTATACAAACATTTTTCTAAAAGACCACAGCACTCCAACACAATCTCTTGCTCTTCGTGTGCGTGCATCAGCTTGTGCATGCACATTTTCATGTGTGTCTTTGTGTGCAAGTGTGTGTATACAGGACAATCATCTCTTCTAGCTGGAACATATATTAAGTTAGTACAAAAGTAATTGCAGTCTTTGTAATTACTTTTAAAATGGCAAAAACCACAATTACTTTTGTACTGAACTTGTGCGCGTGTGTGTGTGTGTGTGTTTGTGGGTGTGGGTATGTATATATGCGTAAAACTCTAACATGATGCTGGTGTTTTGGCTAGCTTCATGATTCTTGTTTTCAAGAATAAACAAAATTTATGATCACAGCCTGGAATTTAGTTCTTTTTTTTTCTGTTGTCCTCTTCTATCAGTTTTCTGTCACTGTGGAACAGGGTTTAATGATTGAAAAGAAGCATGCTGCTATTATTTTTAAGACTGAGGAAGCAAATGTGTGACTGTTGGACTAATAGCTACAGTTGTACATCCTGACACTATTTAAAACTAAAATTGGGCTTTTTATTGATTTTTTTTTAAGTCACTCTAAAATTTTAGAAAAGAAATCCTAACCATACTGTCACTAAGCACTAGAAAGAAAAGGCCTCCAGGCCTCTATCAATTTGCTGGCAAGAAATAATTTTGGATTAGTACTCTGCCATATATCATGCAGACCAGTCAAGCTAGTAAGATATTATCACCACTCTAGTGGAGTTCACCATTTTGATTTTCTTCATTTCTTTACGTACAGAAAGCTATATGCCTAAGTGAAGCAATATGAACTAATAGCTATATTAAGCCCAACTCATTAATGATGCTGTGTCCCAGGCACCCAGGGAAGAAGGCTGAGAAAGGAGTCTTTTCTCTCTAGCTCTCCCTCTCTATAACACAGACATACCTAGAATTTCATGTCAAGAATACTTTAATCACTGATGAAAAAATAACATGACAATTTCATAAAGTTGATGAACATTACTAGTTACAACAGAAAAGTGGAAGTTCATCATTTTATGCAGTGCAGAAAATGTATACTTCTACTCCTGAAAGAGTTGGCCAGTTTTAGTTAGTGATCCAATTAGGAAGCCTTAGTAAAACACATATGTTCTTAAGACCAGGGGACATCTCTGCCAAAAAGCTATGAGGTATATTTATACTTGAATGCAAATTATATGATGTGGCCTGTCAGTTCATTGCTGCTATGGAACATGCAAGAATTCTGTTTATTATTACATTCAATTTCTATATAAAAGCAATAGGCAAAAGGAGATTAAATGTGCTAAACATTGCTTTCAGCTTGGACTTTGTGTTCACAGGTGAGCAGTGAGCAGTACAAATCTTCCTTTGGGACAGGCCCTTTGCATTGTAAAATCAATACCACATCATTTGCACAAATCCTTGCCTACCTACCATTGCACATCTTTACACTATCATAATATGGCTTTGGAGGAATGGAACTCAGGAAGTTTTGACTATGTTTATGTATCTTCAGCCTAATATTTTTAATGTGGAAAAAGTAAACAAAGCAGGAATATGTATTTAATCTGACAGCCTATTTTCTTGTTGTATGAATATGTAAAAACCCACCTGTTCAAACTTTGCACATGATCCCACAAGAAGAGCAGCACTGACAGGTGGATGGATGGACTGTATTTGAGCATTTTCTGGTTAAACACATTCACAAATCCCAAAATGCACATTGAAAGACTTATCTGCTGCCACAGGCAACCAACTCAATTTATAAGGAAAATATTGATTGACTACCTACCAAGTGCTTTATGCTTCATATAAATAAAAATTTGTGCCACATCATCTCTGCCCTCAGTCCTGAAGATTTTCAAGAAGTGCATGGTATCTGTTGGAGTAGTTGAAAGATATGGAACATATTTGGATGTAATTACTGTTTTTAGCTTGCAGGAAAAATCAAATTACCTGCTGTTTCAAAGAACATTGGTTTTTATTCCCTTGGTACAAAACCAATAAAAGTCCCTCCAGCACAGCAGCTGTTGGTTAATGGTCCTAAAGAGTTAATGTGCTGCCTAAATTGAACACAGTTCAGTGTCTACACCAAGTGGGCCCTCAATTAGTGTTGATGGATTGACTTTCTCACAGGCAGTAAAAGCTCAGTTTATAGAGATGGATCCTATGAGACTAAAACCAATAATTTAAGAAAATTGTGTTGAATTCTTTATTTGTACCAATATATTATGTACAGATATAAAAACTATACGTATTTGTATCCATTGCTGAAAACAATATTTTTTATTCACTGACAGATGCTAATAGATGCTCAGTAGCCTTAAATAATAATCTAAGCATAGGAGACCATAAAAGTTGGATAACTTAATGTATATATTCTGATTGTGATATAGGACTGATTACAAAGAAATCAAAGAGCCAAATATCTGAAGATGGGATGTAAGCATCGCTGATTAGTAATAACTTTTAATCACAGTAATAAAAATTGTCCTGTAGTGAGAAACATTCTATTTGAATTACTTATTGTAGATCATCTCTAGTGTACAGACTTTGGCAACTTTCTACATTATTTTATACTATTCTTTAAGGCAGATAAGCATGTTTTCGAAGATGTGCCCAAATCAGTCATTTAATTTGAAAGCATAATGAACTTCCTCTTTAGCCTCCATGAGGGTGGTATGGTTTTACCACTTGATCAGCTGACAGATGAGAAAGCATCTTCTTAGTCAAAGCAGAATCTTAGAGCCCTAGGGAATGGACTGCTGGATACTTCAGGAGAGCATTGCTCTTGCATCCCATGTCCAAACCACAGCTGCGCTCAACATTTGTAGTTTGAACAAATAAACTGACAAGTATCTGCTACCACAAGATGGGAAGTGGAATTAGTTCAGAGAGCAAGGAGTCAGCCAAAAGATCTAAAGAACTGGAGAAAAAGCTTCAGGAAGATGCTGAGCGAGATGCAAGAACTGTAAAGCTGCTCCTATTAGGTAATTTTTTTTCCTTTTTCCTCTCAAAAACCTGATTTTTTTCAATTGGGATACATTTACTTTTCTCAAACTTTAATTTTGAGTGTATTATCATGTGGGAAAATGTATTTGGAAACTTAAGCAGACTTTATTTGCACTTTATCAATATTCAATAATTTTTCTGCTTAGTGTTTTATTACATGTTTTTTGTTAGCAAAGAGGTAAATATTTGTCAGCTAATTTCTCTGTCAATAATATGATTTACTATTATTAAAAGAAAAATCAGATATATTTATTATTTTATTACATTCTAATCATTTTCTGAATGTCAGCTTACTGAAAGCAATCCTTTAAAAGTTATAAAGAGTTCTATTATTTTGTTTAAACAGAAATATGTTGAGTTGTTTGATGTTGAAGTTAATGTTAGTTATTTACTGGTGCTGTTAAAATCAATTAGTCAAGTTATTTAGAGAATAATGATAAGGTACTTTAAATTATATTGATACTATTACTTAGCCTCCTTAATACTGCTTGTGACATTGCTTGTATGCTTGAAAAATACTCTGTCTAAATCCTTTTAGTGCAATTATACATTCATTCAGGTCAGGATTTATGTCTCTTTTATTTTTTTCCTTTCCTCAAAACTCAACACAGTGTTTTACCTCGACTCTAAATTCAATAATGTTCAATTAATTGAAAAAATAAAAATAACCTGTATGCAGTTTTTTCCTATAAAGCATAAAACACTTTATATGAAGCATAAACACTTTACGTGCGGTTGTCACTGAAACAGAAATATGGTTTTGAAATAAAATAATGACCTCTATAAAGAAGAATACAAAATAAGCACTTAATTCTGATTGAATTATAGTAAGTTGTACGTTCTCCCTGATTTTGGTTATACACAAAAGGACTTCATTTTATTTCAGAATTGTGCATATTTCACCTAACAAATTTCCTCACATTTTTAGTATTTAAACACTTACTTAATAATATAAAATGAATTAAATTCTTAAATTTATTTAAGTATTCCTTCATTGTGTCTAATTTGCTCCCAATAGCAAGAGTGTTTCAGAAGCCAACTGTGGGATTCCCAGCTCTTGCTCCTTAAAGGAAAGGAAAGGTTCTTGCCCCTTATACACAGGTTCTGTGCCTGCACACAGGGCCATAGCACTTGTCAATAACTTTCCAGATGTTGGTGACTTAGAAAGATGTGGGTTAAGTGCTTATGACACCAGGAAATATATGCTTCCTAACACATCAGAGAATTCTGTTAGTTTATGATCAGCCTGAAAGTAATATGGACATAGGAAAAGCAAATGCAAGGTGAAAGAGAAAGACAAGCATTCCTACAAATGCATTTTTATATTCCTCTTGTATTAAGATCGATGGCATAAGAATGGTGATAAAATGCATTCAAAATCCCCATATTTAAGTAACATTTCAATAGATATGTGTTTTCAATCTATCAATTATCTGTTTTTTATATATTCTCTTATTTTGTAAAACTACAAATGGAAAGCCAAAAAAAAAATGAAAGAGCTAATATCACAATTTAGATTAAGATAAAAACTATTAAACATGCCAAAAGCAATGACTCTTGAGATATGCATATCAGAGCAGCCAGTCAACTGGAGATTCAGTTGTAATGGAAAATAACAAGGTAGAGTGGTGGTTTCTAGGAGCTGGGGTGGTTGCGGGGAACAAGGGGACATGGAGTTGTTGGTTAAAGACAAAAAAAAAAATCACAGTTAAATAGGAGGAATAAATTTCAAGAGATCTATTGTACAGCAAGGTGACTATAGTTCATTATGATATACGGTATTCTTGAAAAATGTAAAGAGAGTGGGTGTTATGTGCATTTACCACAAAAATGATAACTGTGAAGTAACACATTTGTTAATTGGCAAGATTTAACCATTCTACAGTGTATTTGTACTTTAACATATCATGTTGGACACAACACAAGCATGCAATGTTGTCAATTAAAAAATAAATTAAAAATGTTTAAAACGAATACGTACAGATGACTGAAAATACGTGATTGGAAATTGAGTCAAAAAGGTTTGATGTAGCAATGGACAAAAGGAAGATTTTTTTTTTTTAATTTGGAACTGAAAATCAACAGACTACGGATAAATATGGGCTTCCAGAATTAGTAAATCTCACAACTCCACAGAGCCACTGACTGAGGCCCAGCTTATTGTATGCAATGCTATCAAATGAAAAATAAATTATATCAATCATTTTTAGACTTAAGTGGTGGTTAATCAAGAAGAAAGAGCAACATTTGTACCAGAAGTATAAAAGAATCACTAGTGGGACCATTATATGTTTTACTTTCCCAAGGTGATCACAATTTTATATATTCAGTTTCATCATTACTAAGTAAAATACTTGGATTTATTTGGTTCCAACAGTATGTGCACTAAACTCCTTTGTCAATTTTATTCATACAAAATAAATTAAATTCTCTTAAGTTGTTCCTATTTCAATTATATTACAGACAATTGACTAAGTTTCCATTCTGGATTTCAACTGAATTCTATATATGATGATACAGTTATCAAATTCCTAACAGGCATATAACTCTACTTCATTCTCATGTTTTTGGATTGAATTCAAATTCTCAAAACTATAATTTTTATATTCAAGTTGACGTGATTAAGACATTATAAAAGTATTCAGTTGAACTAAACCAAAGCTTTCCACTCTCCCACCCTCAAATCTCCTCACCAGTGAAATCTATTTAATTTTCCCGTCATTGAAATGGTGCTCTCATTCATCAGTGTGGTCTGAACAACAGTTTTAAGTTTGACAATGAGTGCATGTCACATGGGGCTAATCAGTTTAACCTTAGCAGTGACCAGACCTGAGTCAATAACTACATTTACAAAAATAAGAAATCTAAAACCACTTTTGACAGATTTTTTTTCTGTATGTTGATCTTCATCTAATGAATTTCTAGAAGCTTAAACTCATAACAGCAACTTTCCAAATTTAACATGTACTGTAAAGCAAATGAAACCATTTGGTATTATCGAACACAAGATTTCACTGAATCTGAAGAGCTATCAAAGTGCTACTTTACAATTAAAGGATCATCTTAAAGACAGATGCCTTTTTTATTACACCTTTCAGACCTTCAGTAAAATTACAGAACAGATGCCAAATCTGTGTTTTATTTTAGCAAAAAGTAGGATTTTAGGAAACACTGGTGATGACTCATACCTTACTGAGCACATTAGATAACTGCAATCAAGACAATAATGTCATATGCTTTTAAAAAAATTCACTTGCAAAGACATTCCAGAAAGAGCACATTTTAAAAAGAAAAACAAATTCTAATGAATATTCTCATTTTTATCTAAATTCATTTTGAAAGTTTTATTTATAAATGTTTCATTCGATAGTATTTTATTCAAAATAATACCTATTATTTAATTGTAAACTCAATATGGATCATGTTTCCATTTTTCTTTTCTCTTCTCTTCATGCTTATTGCATCAAATTTCAGTCTGAGTTTATTTTGCTGCATCAGTTTCCTTTGTGTTTTTGCAAATTTTCATCACATAGGCTGGTTAGATTTAAAACACCATGGAAAGTATAGGGAAACAACTGGCCTTCCTTTTTCTTCATATTCAAAACACCCTCTGCTATAAATAATTAACATTTACTCTACAGTTTTTCACTTTCAGCAAGTGATTTCCAGCAACACCATGGAGTTTATCATTCTTTTCTCTCAGTTTTAAAATCTTTTATTTATTTTGTGCTACATTGTAAGCACTACACTATTATTATCTTAATGAGGTCATCTGAGCTTTACTGTTTTAAAATATTATTCCACCTATCTGGCTTTTAGAAACATGAATAGGGATGGAGTCTAGAGATCAAAAACTATTTTCAAATGTAATATATTCACTGTAGTTAACATTTTCAAACTTTTCAAATGGTTTCACTTATTCAACAAATAGATATTTTGGAAGGTATGTAGTAGGAGAATTATAATGATTTTGATACTCACTAAAGGCTTAGTACAAAATAATTGGTAAAATAAAACTTACACAGCAGAATTAGCTAAATAGGTTTAACCACATAGCAGAATGAGGAGAATACAATTGAATACTAGAACAGAACGTATTTTTAAACCATCTGAGTTAGAGATTGATTTATTAATATCTTCATCAAGTGTAATGTTTTTATACTTCCCAGAGTGACCATAGGCTAGCCACATAAACTCAGAGAAATAATGGATGCCAAGTATTTTGTAACTTGTAAAGATCTAGAAAAATGTGGCTTATTCTTTGGCATAAGAGATTCCCAAATCTGAAAAAATTAAAACTCAATAGATGTGTATCATTATTCTTAGTTTGTCTTTCTTTTACATGTAACCAAGAGAAGTGAGGACTCACGACTCGGGTTAAATTTAAGTGACTATTTTTATTCTATGTGTGTTTTTAATTGTTTTTTTTTTTAATTATCCCTAGATATGAGTGGGAGAGATTCCAGGAAACTAGAGTTGTTTCTGAGTTACTGATTAGATTACAAGTTCATCAACTCTTAATTTTATTACACTAACATAGCCCATGCCTGTCTATGGATAGGAGCAGATAAACACATTCTTTGGAATAATTACATTAGGCTTAACCAGTAAGTCTCCTTCTGATCACTGGTAATAAAAGAAGAATCTTCTTAACATGTAAAACGTATTCCCAACGGTATTTTCAACTATTTGTTTTGTTTTGTTTATTCAAATTAAAACCAGTTTTTCCTTCCTCCAACAAGAGTACATTTTTATTTTAAATGTATTTATAAACATTATAAAATAATTTATTTTTTGTATGGCATAATGGCTACAGTTAATGACATTATATTGTATTCTTGAAAATTGCTGAGAGTAAGTGTTCTTGCTGCAAAAATAACTATGCAGGGTAATGCATATGTTAATTAGCTAGATTTAACTATTTCAAAATGTATATATATATCAAAACACCACGTTGTACACAACAAATACATATTATTTTCTCTGCCAACTTAAATAAATTATTTATTTACTTATTTTATGTTTGTAGAGGTATCCAGTCTTTGGGATGTATGAATATTCTTAATGCAAATGTTTAAAACTGCTTCTCAGTGAAGTGGAAAGAAAATTTTAGGCAGAAAAGACCTACTTGGAGAGTTTCAACTTTTCTCCAAAATACAATGGACTGTTTCCACTACAACAATTTGAAAGTTCTGGATATTTACAATTTATTAAAAGGTTGCCAAATATTTACGTTTCATTTATCTATAAGAATGGCCCATGGTAGCATCAAATAGCTTTCAATAATGTCTCTCTTTCCCAACAAGCAAAAGCACTCAGACAAATAATTTGTGTATATTTGACTGATTGTTTTAGATGTAGTCATCTCTATTGATCAGCACTTCTTAAAAACAGGCTCATAAGGTGCTCACATAAAAGCGGCAAACCATTTAGCAAAACATTCTACACTTAGCCAAATGATAGTATTTGCTAAGGAGACTGAAAATTCTGTCTTGCTGACAATGACTCTTGCTAACTATAGTTTAACAAACTCTCTAATAATATCACAGAACATATTTATATTCACATATTTTCATTCAAGCCTGAATTATTGACTCAAGACAAATATGGTACCTTTAAAAATATTTATGTAAGTAACATGAGCAGTTAACAAAACTTATTTACTTAAAGGTAGTGAAACATTTGATAGTGTAAGGACTCCATGATCTGTTTTATATAAAATAAAATAAATACCTTCATTTAAAATATTAGACTCAAGTTCAGAATCCATACTCCCAATTTATTAGGTTGGTGAAAAAGTAATTGCAGTTTTTGCCATTACTTTAATAATTTTCCTCCAAATACTGGTGTGCAAATACATCAATGTGGAATTTGAACCTAAAGAAGTAGGATTCAAGGTGAAACTTGAATAAGATATTTAAAAATCCATTCTATTTATTACAAGATCCACTGCTAATAAAAAAGTGGAAGCCATGGGCTTCCTTCCTGCCTCAGTATTTTACACTCCAATAGAATAAATTAACTAGTTAGAATTTTTTTGAAGATATCTAGAAATTTCACTCCCTAACCGAAATTTTATATTCTATTATCTCGTACTTTTCCATATTTAGTGAATTAGTTGTCTGATTTAATCTACTTCCTTTTTACCAGGGCCAGCCATTTCAGCTGTGCTCCTCTAAAATTCAGGAATATTTCACCTCCTTAATCTTCTACCTTAATTGACATTCAAACCCGCAACCCTGAATAATCCCTCAAAGTTCTCCATTTACCATTGTCGTAATACACTTCTTCCAACTGATTTTCTTGAAAGTAGTGCTGTTTAACAGCTTATTCAGCTCTTAGTGCTGATCTAAACCTGATCCCTCTGTAAATTCTTAATTTCCTTCATTCCAAGGTGTTGTAGAATAAAACAATATATAATTTTCAGTCACCTGGCTGACACATATCGTGTTTTAAATTTAGCTGGGCCAATAATTATTTTACTTATTCTTCATTTTCTTCTAAAATCCTCCAAAGGCAGCTGGTCCCACATTTCCAACGCCATTTTCATCTCCAATCTCCCCTCCACCTCACCCTCGATGACCGCTAATATACAACAAAACAACTATCAATCATCATCTGTAAATCTCACTAAACATTCGTGTATTCTCATATTTTCACTAGTTTTAAAGAAACATTATTCCATTTTCATTGCAGATGAGTTTCAGCCTTTATGCTATAAATTCTATCACCTTTCATAGCTCAAAAATTTTGTTCCATCAGTAATTTTTCAGTTTGTCATCTTTAAAATTCTCTACTGGCTCTTTCTTCACGGCAAATACAGATGTTTCTTTTCTTCAGCCTAAAAAACTTTATTTGACTTCAATGCACCCTTGAATTCACCTTATAAAGATACCTTTTCAAATGTTTTTATATTGAAATGCTTCTCAAAGTATGCTGTGCTCACTGCTTCTATTTTCTTATATTCTATAATGTCTTTAATTAATCGCAATGTAAATTGTATATGTGCTCTTCTCTACGAAAAAATTATCTGTCACAGGGCACTGATAATGGCCAATTCAAAAAATTCACATCTCAGTAACTTTTTCCTTTTTCTTTTTTTTTTTTTTCTTAAGACAGGGTCTTGTCACTCAGGCTGGAGTGCAGTGTTGCAATTACATCTCACTGCAGCCACAACCTCCTGGGCTCAGGTGATCCTCCCACCTCAGAGTCCACAGTAGCTGGTAGTATTGGCACGCGCAACCACACCTGGCTAATTTTTGTATTTTTTGTAGAAATAGAGTTTCACCATGTTGCTCAGGCTGGTCTCAAATTCCTGGGCTCAAGAGATCTGCCTGTCTTGGTCTCCCAAAGTGCTGGAATTACAGGCTTGAGCCTCTACCCTCAACAGTAACTTAAATCTCTCTTCATCTTTTAAACTAAGTCTGAACTAAACAGTCCTCATTTTTTATATCCCTGTATTTCTGTCTCCGTTGAAGCTTGCTTCTTCTTTCTATCCATAAGTGGATTCATTTCCCACAGTTTGTACTTGAAACTTTATGGGTTTTAGTCTATACTCTCTTTTGAGGACCTCATACCAGGACTTAACTGATATGACTTTAAAATTCTTTCTTTTGCTCAATTTGTTGACCCATATTTACAAAATTTTTCGTATCTGTCAGTGACCTGATCCCACTTTGGGAGAACTCAAAATAATTTCCCAAGTTTACTTGCTACACGTTTATCTTTATGTTTTCCATGAGGTTCCTTGTTATATTCTTTCCCATTATATCCACTCAATATTTCAATCCTCCTTAGCCCCTTTCTTTATGACTATTCCCTCTCCATTGTCCGAAGGTCAATGCTGTCTCAAGATTTAGTTTTAGTTCTATCTCTATTGGCATAAATCTCATATTTTTGTCTTTATTCATTGCTTCTATTATTGCTTTAATCTACAAGAAAATGCTATGAAATAGATATTACTTTCATGATATAGATAAGAAGAAAATGACACCTTAAGAATACAGTTTGGTTTCCTAATATCTTTTTTAAAACCATTGTTGCAATTGTATTCATACTAAAAATAGTATACATGACTATTCCCACAATTAATGAACAATTAGACAAATATCTATGTACGACAGACCTGTGTGGGAAAAATCATGTAATTCTATACTTCAGTGTTATCACTTTTTAGCCTAAAAGGTATATTAATAAGAGAGGAAAAAGGAAATATCTCTTAAAATGCTTCTCAAAATCCAAGAAAGCTCATATAACATTTTTAAACCACTTTATTGAGGTATGATTGATATGCAAAAGCTATACATATTTAATGTATAGCTTAATGCATATGCTATATATATTTAATGTAACTTGAAAAGATTAGAGGTAAGTATACACCCATGAAATAATCACAATCCACACAGTAAACTTCTTTGTCACCTATAAAAGTTGTTTCCTATCTTCTCATTACTATTATTATCATATGATAAGAATACTTAATATAAGATCTACCCTCTTAGCAAATTTTTAAGTATACAGTAGAATATTGGTATTGGTATATTTATATTAGTGCCTACTACAAATATTATCAGATAATTTAAAAATAAGTATAAAATTAGAAGTTAGAATATCTAAATAAAACATCATTAAAAAGAAAAGATAGTACCTAGCCACAATATTTTTTCTCATAAATGAAAATACTTCATTTGGCTGATGAGGAATTTTACAGATTCACAATGCTTATTTTTTCTATATCACAGAATATAGGTACTTATCGTCATGTAAGTATATCTGACACCATATGTTTACTGATATGACACACTGAAAATCCACAATATTATTGATATAGTATTCATCTAAAATATTTACATTGAATCTAGTTATCAGAGAATACAGATAATTGGATATTATATTTTGAAAATAATCTTAGACTTTAGAAAAATGCCAAGGTCAACAAAACAAAATAACAAAAATATTACAAGGGAAATGTTATAAATTAAAAGAGTTTAAATAGCATAATGACAAAAGAGAGTGTGAAACTTGACTAGATCATGAATATAAGAAATAAAAAAAGGTATGGGAAACATTTTTTGGACCAATCAGATAAATTTGAACATGGAGTATATAGTATTAGATAACATTTTGAATTAATATAAATTTTCTTACGTATGGGAATAGTATTTCAGTTTGTAGAAAAACTGCCTTACTCTTACAAGATGCATTTTGAAATATTTGTGGGTAAAATGTCTCATAAAGATTCAGCAAAACAAAACATAAAAATATGTTTACATATGCATATGTAAATTTATACATACATATTAGAGAGAAAGCAAACAGGAACAAAGCATTAATTCATAAAGGTGAAGGGTATAAAAGGCAGGCTTCTATAGTACTATATTCTTGAACTACTGTAGGATTTTAAATTAATTATCAACATAAAAAGTTTGGGAAAAATAAACAAATTGTTATTTTTTGGCAAAAGAAAATGTACAAATTTATCTGCAAATGTATTCATAGTGCTTTATAAGGAAATTCTATCGTACAGCCCATGGGTAGAACATTTCAAAATTACATAAACATTTTTAGGAAATTCTTTTCAAGTTATTATTTAACAACCTTGACAACAAAATTTGACAAAGACAATGGCAGGTCAACCATCCTCACAGACATAAATATAAAAACGAAAGCAAAATATTAACAAACTAATGCCAGCAATATATAAAATGCAAAAAGGAAAAAGGTTGGAGGGCGTTTGAGAGGAAGAGGGATTATCCCAAGAATGCATGTTTGAAATACTATTAGAACATCAATTAACATTACTCACTACAAGATCCAATTAAAAGAAAAATCATAACAATGTCAGGAGAAGCCAAAAAATAATTAAATAAAATTCTTTTATCAATTCCTGATTTTAAAAACACCAATTAAAGTAGAAATAGAAGAGAATTTCCTTAGCCACATAAACTGTAGGTACAAAAACCTTCAATAATTTTCATACCTATCGGGAAACATTTAGCATTGTTGACTACAGATAGTAAACAAGGACTCGTACTGATTAACGGGTTTCCTGTTAACAGAAAAGACTCTAAAGAATGACATAGTTTCCTGCCCTTGACCTTGTTCTTTTCAAAAATCCTATCAGGGATTTGGGTGAAGGTGGATAGAGCAGGCATTTCAAACTTGAGATTCAGTTTGGAAGGATATAGTGACAAAACAAAGTCAGAATCCCAGATGACCTCAACTAGCAGAAATGCTTGCTGCAAATAAGCAAAATGGAATTTAATAAATACCTTTATTGAGGTTCAAAATCAATTACATACATGTGGTTTGTGGGAGAATCTGTTTGGTAAGAGCAGATGTGAAAAAAAGTAGAAAAACTTTACAAGCTCAATATAGGCCAAAAATTTAGAAAGCTGATAAAGCAAAAAAAAAAAAAAAAAAAAAAAAATAGAGAAGAAATTAAAAAAAAAGAAAAAAAAAAGCCGTTTTCACTAAATAACATTTTTGATGAAGTAATGAGAATTATTAATTTTATTAAATCTCATCCGTTGAGTACAATGTGTTTATAATATGCCATGTGACAAAATGAGAAGTGTATAAAG
>CAUYLG010065645.1:0-110479 GCA_963573385.1 Cacajao melanocephalus
TTATCATGTGGGAGTCTTAAGTCTCTTTGTAGGTCAATTAGAACTTGCTTTATGTTTCTGGGTGCTTCTGTATTGGGTGCGTATACATTTAGGATCATTAGCTCTTCTTGTTGCATTAATCCTTTTACCATTATGTAATGCCCTTCTTTGTCTCTTTTAATCTTTGTTGGTTTAAAGTCTATTTTATCAGAGAGTAGGATTGCAACTCCTGTTTTTTTTTTTTTTTTTTTTTCCCCTCTCCATTTGTTTGGTAGATCTTCCTCTATCCCTTTATTTTGAGCCTGTGTGTATCCTTGCATGTGAGATGGGTTTCCTGGATACAGCACACTGATGGGTTTTGACTTTTTATCCAATCTGCCAGTCTGTGTCTTTTGATTGGGGCATTTAGCCCATTTACATTTAAGGTTAATATTGTTATGTGTGAATTTGATCCTGCCATTTTGTTGCTAGCTGATTGTTTTGCCCGTTAGTTGACGCAGTTTCTTCAAGTTGACGCAGCTTCTTCATTGTGTTGATGCTGTTTACCATTTGGTACGTTTCTGGAGTGGCCGGTGCTGGCTGTTCCTTTCTATGTAGTGCTTCTTTCAGGAGCTCTTGTAAGGCAGGCCTGGTGGTGACAAAATCTCTCAATAATTGCTTGTCCATAAAGGATTTTATTTCTCCTTTGCTTATGAAGCTTAGTTTGGCTGGGTATGAAATTCTAGGTTAAAAGGTCTTTTCTTTCAGGATGTTGAATATTGGCCCCCCATCTCTTCTGGCTTGTAGGGTTTCTGCTGAGAGATCCGCTGTGAGTCTAATGGGCTTCCCTTTGTGGGTAACCCAACCTTTCTCTCTGGCTTCCCTTAGCATTTTTTCCTTCATTTCAACCCTGGTGAATCTGACAATTATGTGCCTTGGGGTTGCTCTTCTTGAGGAATATCTTTGTGGTGTTCTCTGTATTTCCTGGTCTTAAATATTGGCCTGCCTTGCTAGGTTGGGGAAGTTCTCCTGGATAATATCCTGAAGAGTATTTTCCAGCTTGGATTCATTCTCTCCATCACATTCAGGTACACCTATCAAACGTACATTAGGTCTTTTCACATAATCCCATATTTCTTGTAGACTTTGTTCATTTCTTTTCACTCTTTTTCCTCTAGTCTTACCTTCTTGTTTTATTTCATTGAGTTGATCTTCCATCTGTGATATCCTTTCTTCTGCTTGGTCAGTTTGGCTGTTGAAACTTGTGTATGCCTCACAAAGTTCTCATGTTGTATTTTTCAGCTCCATCAAGTCATTTATATTCTTCTCTAAGCTGTTTATTCTCATTAGCATTTTGTCAAACGTTTTTTCAAGGTTCTTAGTTTCTTTGCATTGGGTTAGAACATGTTCTCTTAGCTCAGAGAAGTTTGTTATTACCCACCTTCTGAAGCCTGTTTCTGTCAATTCATCAGACTCATTCTCTATCCAGCTTTGTTCCCTTGCTGGTGAGAAGTTGTGATCCCTTGGAGGAGGATAGGCGTTCTGGTTTTGGGTGTTTTCATCCTTTTTGTGCTGGTTTCTTCCCCTCTTTGTGGATTTAGCTATCTGTGGTCTTTGTAGTTGGTGACTTTCGGATAGGGTCTCTGAGTGGACGTCCTTTTTGTTGATGTTGAAGTTATTTCTTTCTGTTTTTTAGTTTTCCTTCTAACAGTCAGGCCCCTCTGCTGTAGGACTGCTAGAGGTCCACTCCAGACCCTGCTTGCCTGGGAATCACCTGCAGTGGCTGCAGAACAGTAAGGGTTGCTGCCAGTTTCTTCTTCTCTTATCTTTGTCCCAGAAGGATACCCGCCAGATGTCAGCCTGAGCTCTCTTTTATGAGGTGTCTCTTTGGATATACAGGGTTCGGGGAACTGCTTAAGGAGACAGTCTGTCCCTTATAGGAGCTCAAGTGCTGAGCTGGGAGCTCCGTTGTTGCATTCAGAGCTGCTGGGCACAGGTACATTTATGTCTGCTGCAGCGGAACTCATAACTGCCTTTTTTCCCAGGTGCTCTGTCCCAGGAAGGTGGGGCTTTATTCATAAGTTCCTGACATGCTGCTCCCTTTTTTCAGAAACGCCCTGCCCAGCAAGAAGGTAGCCTAGTCACAGTCTGTCAGCAGAGGCGTTGCTGAGCTGCCGTGGGCTCTGCCCAGCTGCTATGTGAACTTCCTTGTAGTTTTGTTTATAGAGGTATAGTTAGAACTGCCTCAGTAATGGCGGTCTGCCTCAGTAGTGGCAGGCTCCCTCTGTAGTGGCGGACTGCCTCGGTAGTGGTGGACTGCCTCGGTAATGTCAGATGCCCTTCCCCCAACAGCTAGACCATCCCAGGTCCAGCTGCACTTGCTGAAACACTCTCAGTCCAGAGCATTTCAGATTGCTGGTCTTTGTGGGGGATGGGACCTGGCGAGCCACATCACCTGGCTCCCTGTTTCGGCCCCATTTTTTTCGGTTGAATGGGTGGCTCTGTGTCCCAGGTGTTCCAGGTGCCAGTCGAAACAGCTGCCCAGATTTGTGTGAGTTTTTGTGTGGAGACCTGCTGCACTGGCTGAAACAGCCATGCTGGAAACTCTGACGCTTTTCAGCCCGGGAATCTCCTGGTCTGTGGGCAGTAATAACTCATTTGGAAATGCGGTGATCACTCACCCTCTGCGTTGTTGTCTCTGGGAACTGCACTCCAGAGCTATTCCTATTTGGCCATCTTGGATCCGCCACTCCCAATGTCTTATCTCCTTTTTTTTTTTTTTGGCTTTATTGTTTTTGACCTCCCTATTTTGCAGGAAATGCATAACTAAAAGGGAAAAGCTCCTTGTATTTCCCCTTTCTTGAAGATGTTGCTTATGTCACCATTGAAGCACAATCATGGGAAATAGTTAATCAGCACATTAGATAGGGTAGAAGGATGCTCTTCCCACCTATTTGCAGATTTTAAACCTAACAGAGATCAGGGGTTACTAAGAAGGAAATAAAGAATGACACAAACACTGTCTCTCTCCTTCTACCCTTCTTTCCCACTCCCACTCCAGAAAATTCAAAGGTTTATTTTCTAGTAAATGTTTAGGAACTAAAATGTTACAAGATTCTGCATATGAAAACTTTGTTAAAACTTTTTAAAATATAGTTTTCTATTTCCAGATAAATTTCTCAGTGTTTCTCTCTAATTCTTCACAATTCTATAGTTCAAATCATTTTCTTCTGTGTTGCTTCAAAGAGGTGTAATTTTAGCTCTCATGTTTAGGTCTTTGATCCATTTTGAGTTAATTTTTTATATGATGTAAGATAAGGATCTAACCTCACTCTTTTGCATATTCAGTTTTCTCATAACTGTTTGTTGAAAAGACTGTCCTTTTCCCATTAAATGGTATTAGTACCTTTGTCGAAAATTACTGATGATAAGATTTATTTCTGGTCAGCCTTTTCTATTCCATTGGTCTATATGTCTGTCTTTATGCCAGTACCATATTATTTCAGCTACTATAGCTTTGTAGTAAGTTTTGAAATCAGGAAGTGTGAGAAATCCAATTTTATTATTTTTTCAAGATTGTTTTGACTAGGTTCCCTTGAGATTTCACATGAATTTTAAGATGGATGTTTCTGTTTCTGGAAAAAAAAAAAGTCATTGGGATTTTGATATGGATTGCATTGAATCTATAGATCACTTGGGTGGTGTACCATCTTAACAATACTGTTCCCCAATCCATGGACAATGGATGCCTTTTCGTTTATTTGTACCTTCTTTAACTTCTTTCAGCAATGTTTTGCAGTTTTCGGTGCACAAGTCTTTTGCTTCCTTGGTTAAGTTTATGTCTATATATTTTATTCTTTATGTTGCTATTTTAAATTGAACCATTTCCTTAGGTGTTTTTTCTCAGATTGTTCATTGTTAGTATATAGAAATACAACTAATTTTTGTGAGTTGATTTTGTATCCTGGAACTTTTACTGAATTTGTTTATTAATTCCAGCAGGTGTTTTTCTGGAGTTTCTCTGGGGTTTTCTACATATGAGTTGTCTTCTGCAAACAGATAATTTTACTTCTTCCTTTCTACTTTGGATACCTTGTATTTCTTTTTCTTGCCTACACAAAAATTTTTATTTTCCTACAACATTGGACAATTAATGTTTATTATCTTTAGGTTAACCTTACTAAATATACTTTTTAATCTCAATTACAATTTTTTGAAAATATTTTCTTCCTATCTTTATATTTATCTGTCATTTTCCATTTTCTTGATCTTTGCTTTCATTTGGTATGCCTCTATACTGTTGTCTCATGATTATCTGAGTCTTCTGCCAGTTTCCTCCTAAAAAATCCCTTCTGCTATGAAACCTTTACTAAAGACAAATACCTTAGTAATTATTTAAAATTCTCATTTTAATGCCTTTATATTTATTTGGACTAGATATACTTCAGCATTATTTACGGCATTTCAGTTTACAGAGGAACCTTGATAGGTGGGTTTTCTCTTTCACCATTAACATTCCTGTGAGATACATCTGATTGCTCTTATCCCCCTCAACCACCTGCCTCCCAAGTGATCATGGGAAGAATTAGTGAGTATAGATAGTATTGTTCTTTCTTCAAAATAGACCCCATGCGGTTAATACTTTATAACTTAGGACTCTTAAAAAAACCCAACAACAACACAAGAGTTAAATTGGTAAAAGAAAGACTGAAAATAAATTCTAATGGCTGGGCATGGGTGGCTCATGCCTGTAATCCCAGCACTTTGGGAGGCTGAGTAGGGCAAATCTTTTGAACCCAAGGAGTTCCAGACCAGCCTGGGCAACATGGCAAAACCCTGTCTCTACAAAAAAAAAATACAAAAATTACCCAAGCATGGTGGCACACGCCTATGGTCCCAGCTACTCGGAAGGCTGAGGTGAGAAAATCACTTGAGCCTGAGAGGAGGAGGTTGCAGGTTGCAGTGAGCTGAGATCACAGCACTGCACTCTAACCTGGGCGACAGAGCCAGACCCTGACCCTGTCTCAGTCTCACACACACACACACACACACACACAAATAATAATAATATTTTAAAAAGGAAAACAAAAGAAATTCTAACTTTTACCACACATGTTGATATGATCACAGATGAGGCCTTGATTTGTATTTCATTACAGCTTTTTTTCTTAAGAAAGTTCTCTTAATGACCAGTTTGCATGTGGTGTTTGTAGATTCTCTAATCCAGTATTCACAAACTTTAGTGTGCCGCACAATCACCTGCAGGGCTTGCTGAATACAGGTGCTGGGTCCCCACCCTCCAAGTGTCTGATTCAGCTTATCTGGGGTGGGGCCTAATCATTTACATTTCTGACAAATTCCCAGGTAATGTTATACTGCTGGTCCAGATATCACATTTTGTGAACCCATGGTCTAAAGGATACTGTTTAACTTCCATTCTGTACCACATATTTGTTGTTTTCTAACTTAGACCATTTTGATTTGGATACTCTACTAAGGCATAACATACTGTATTTTCTTCAGCATTATTCCCTTCTCAATTAAAAAATAATAATTGGTGATGTCACTGTTCTCATCCCCTTAGACATCTTTGTTTTACTACTCCCATGCCTCAACATATACACACAATTAATTCAGACTTCTATCATGCTGAGTCTGTGATGACAGTGATGACAACAGCAAAAACAATAATAACAGCTAGTGTTTATAGAACATTTATTCTGTGTTAGGCACTGTTTTGAGGATTTTATTTGAATTAATATAATCCTTATACATTGTCTTTGATGTTATTAACCCAAAATAGCTGATGAAAGGAACAGGCACAGAAAGGTTCTTATAGCTAGGAAAAAAATGAAAGAAATGGGAATCTAACCTAAGCTTTCTCTTTTCAGAGCCCTTACTCTTCATTTCTACACTCTCAAACTCCTCACTACTGTGCTGCCATGTTATTCTGCCTCTATAGTATGTCTGAAGTGACTTTCTTACTTTGTTTTCTGTAGCCATAGCACTCACTACTCCGTATAGTAATAAACTTAATAGGTGAGCTATATCACTGTATCCAAGCACTGTGCTTAAATACTTAATATGTTTCAAATTAGTTAAGCTCATAACAATACTATGACTTTATGAGGAAACTGAGTCTTGATAAGGCTAAATAACTTGCCCAATTTCTTACTACTAATATGTACTGGAATCAAGACTTAGATTTTTCAGATCACTCTACTTATCCTGTAAGCCAGTGTGCATCCATTGGCTCAACCTCTGCTGGATTCTGTAACTCAAGTCATTGAGGGCATAAGAATTGATGTTCCCAGTGTCATTTCCAGTCACTTCTTTGAGCAGTAGTTTCTGTTATCTCTTACATCAGAATAAAATGTGAGGTTTGGGCTTCAGATTGTTCCTACCCATCTCATCTCAACCACTTTCTTCTTTTAAGTATCAGAGAAAGCCTTTTAATACGGAATTCTCTTACTCATATGAATCATCTTATGTACCATTTTTCACAATGAAGCATATTAAAATTTCAGGCTTCCAGGTAAAATATTGTGGCCCATCTTCCAACTTGCCCTTTTATGTTCTCCACCAAGCAGTATTATGACTATTGTACAACTTGTCATATCTGTGATTGTGCCTCCTGTGTTTGATTGACTTACAAATAACACTAGTTTTCTATGACTTGGATGAGAACACCGTTATCATCTACCTTATAAAATAGTTTAACTTTATTATCAGACATGCACAGGACACCATGGATGAGGGAAGAGGTTAAGAGTAGATAGAAGAATAAATGTCTCCTGTGAAATATAAAGATAACCTCAGTTGGAATTTCCTAGGAAGGGAAAATGAAGAAGTTTGTATATATTGAGCTTCGTAGATCTAAAATAACTCTCTTTGCTGGAGAATTGTATATTTTAGTAAGAGGTTTTATTTTTTCCTCTACCAGATCTATTTAATTTCTGATTAACACCATATAGTCCATACTCTCTTCACAGTCTTCAGCTGTTTCCTTTTTTCTGTATGATCTCTAGAACCCTGATCTTTCCCGACTTCATCTCGTAATTCTTGTACACTTCTCACACCTCCCTTAAGTTCTCCTGCCATCCTTCAGTTTTTTTTTTTTTTTTTTTTTTTTACATTTCTACCTTAAAGTTTCTGGTCTGTCTACTAGCCCTAATTTCATTATAAAAAACATGTTTTTAAGATTTTAAGATATATAGAGTCCCTTGAGCAGGGACCTGTGCTTTGTCAGAACTCAGCAGGTAAAACATTCTGATGCCATGACAATGCTTTAATAAAATTCTAGTAAAAGACTTAAGAGCTTTAAGGATTAAATTACTATATAATCATTTTTCCTATACTAAGCAGTATTGAATAAATAAACTGTTTTATTATGTTTAAGTCTGTTGGTGAAATGATAATGAAAGAGATTCTAATATTGGCTGTTAGTAGCCTGCATATATGTAATCACTTGAGATCTTTATTTGTGATAATGATTTTTAAAAAACAGGCTCAAGTCTCACACTCATAACAGAGCTGAGAGTTCTGCTATTCCAAAGCTTACTTTTCACAGAGCCATACTCTTAGGACTCTTAATGTTATGCCTTTGTTGCTATGGAGACAGTAACAGGCTTTTATTATTAATTTTTAACACACACTTAAAATATACATACGCTAAGGTTAAAAGTTTGACTTAGTTGTCTGTTGGTTTTGAGTATTGACACATTTTGAAAATAACTTCTATATTCTTCTAATACTTGATTTTTATCCTTCAAAGAAAATGAAGGAGATTTCTGGCCATTGTGATGATAGAGTTGTATATTACTTTTTACAGGGTCTTTTAGGAATAACGTAGAATCTCTTGTGGGTCAGTAATGGATGAGGATTTTGAAGAATATGCAGAAATTTTTGAAAAAAGTAATGTGATCTTAGACACTCACATGTCTTGGCCACCTATGGTTATGACACTAATATATAATACAAACAAATCAATTTCAGATTCAACTAATACTTTTGTGACAGTGCTGTGCTAAGCCCTTTCACCTATTATAGTTTATTTAATAGGACTCAGTTTGAAAGCGCCCAAGCAATCCTTATATTTTTAACTTTTAAAATATTTAGCTGATTATAGGACTGTATATCAATAGAGTTTCTGAATTTTCTCCTAAAAATTAGTAAATAAAATGTATACGTACTTTCAGTAAGTAAAACTTTCAACTCGTGAGTTATACTTTATTCCTTACAAGAATGAATGAATTCCATGACATGAAATATTACTATTCCATAGGCCTCATGATTAAATTGATAACTAAATCACATCTCTTTAGCTTCTATTGTCAAACTAGCACGGCCTAGTTAATATTTTAGTCCACCAACAGTTTTGACTTCTTATATTAATGGCTGAGAAGTAAGGTAATTGATTTTCTTGTTAAGCTCCGTAGATTAGGCCTAGTGGCTTATATTTAATCCTACTTCTGGTGTTTATCATGACCGAGTATTAGAGTAGTTATTTCTGGATAACAAAAACCTTTTGATTACAATTATTATAAACAAAACTTTAAAATGTAGTCCTGTGCTTTCCTTAGTTAATATCTGTATTTAATGGCAAAAGAAGCCAAGGTAAGAAAGCTCTTTGCTTTATGAAGATAGAGAAAATAACTAAAGGTAACAATCACAATTTATGCTAATAGTTTTGAATATTAGATTTTAGCTTTTCCAGTTTTCAGTGACTTTTAACGAGGAGACCCATCTCCTCTATGAAGAATGCAGTTAGTTTTTTTTCTGGCTCAAAAAATAGGGTAACCTGATCTGAGTCTGACAGAGTGTGTCGTTCATTTAAGTGCTTCCATCTGTTGCCTGCTGTTCCCCTTACTCATGACCCCCCTATGTTTCTCTCTTTCCCTTTTTCCTTCTCTTTCCCTGTTTCTCTTTCCTTTTTCTCTCTCCCTTCTTTTCTCTTTCTTTCTCTCTTGTTCTCTCTCTCTCTCTTGCTTGCTCTCTCTCTTTTTGTCCTTAGCCCCTCTGAGGAAGGCAAAGTTTGTTGAGAGCCCACGAATTCCAGAATCCGAGCTTGGCTCACCAACCCTCACTTCAGCTCAGAAACTGGACGTGGATGCATACTGCCCTGGTAAGCATGCATGCAAAGTGTCTGCTTTGAAAGAGGGAGAACTGGATCAGGCCCATCCAGCAGAGCAGTATTTTGCATGTATACTACTCATAAATACATGTTATCTCTTTTGCAACTGATCGCATATTCTTCTTAATAGAACATAGTTTTTACTGAATGCCCTATTTTGACTTTGATACAATAATGAGAGTAAGTATTGAAAATAATTTCAAAGGTAATTTTCAAAAGAATTAAGATAATGTTGGTAGATAAGTAGTTTTAGGTAAGTAGGATTACTTTTATGGTTTGCGATACTTGAGGAAATTTTGCTGTGGCCATGTGCAAACAGGAATGTTGAAGATGTGAATAAGAATATTCAACACTAGACACAAAAGTGTTGTATGAAATACTTTTGCATACAGCCTTTATGTCTAATTCCTATTGGATTTTTGGATAGTTATAGAAAATACTTGTGATGCTGGCAACATTAAACTTGAATTAAAAAAGAAATATTACAGGTTTCCGAGATGGACTTCTTTTGGATACAGATACTCAGTTTTAGAAATACCTCCTGTGAATGGCCTGTAAACACATGTGGGAGTTCACTAAAACCCTTCTTGTGTGGGAGCCAAACTGAGAAAGACTCATTATCAATGCCTAGATTCTTTCAAACTTAGATGAGTTGCCTGGCAACATCCTTTACACTCTCTCTACAGTGAGTCTATAGAGCTGTGTCAGAAATGTTCACAGCTCTAGCTGAGTATACAGATTATAGCATTAGTAAAGGACCTTGGAAGACTTGGTTTTAGGTCTTTTGTTTATTCCTGCCCATTAAAATTGATGTTAAACCACAGTGAATACAACTACTACATATTTACAGCATGAGGGGTCAGCAGAGTAAAATGATTCTCAGTATAATATACCTTCGAAGCCAGATAAGACATGGTAAAACAAAAAACAAAACAGTAGAAGAAAACTTGGGTTAAACCTCATAAAATGAGAGAGTTGATTTTATGAGTCAGTTTTGAATATTGAAAGACCTTGGGGATTTTTCTTCTTGGTATTGAACCCCGGGCTTCATCCCCTCTTATAGATCATCATTCTTTTCTAAATCAATCACAGTTTTGTATTAGGAACCAGCTTTCTGTTTCCAAAAGGAACAAAATAGCTCTTTAAATGGTATTGCAGCACAGGATTAGAAGAGTCATGTTTTGAGATACTGTCACACTTCTTGGGCTATGGAATATTATGCCTTGCATGTCTTCATGCAAAGTTTAGTGTTAAAAGTAAAATAAGTAAGTGTGCTAATTTTCTATCCCTTTCTTGAGTTTTAGAAGGAAAACCCTATCAGAGGCCTTTTCTTTTCCAGATTTGCAAGTGAGAATGACTGTCATGGGGGCCTAATCTTTCACTTCCTGATTGCCCATCTGACATCCTTAATCTAATCTAGCTAAAGACTTACTCAGGTGATTATTTATGAATATTTTCCACAGGCACAAATTTGTTGTTGAATTAGAATTGAACCAAACTAAAGCTTGGTTATGATTTTTAGAAAGCAAGAAAGAAACTAAAACATAGTATCAAAGTGCTGCTAAAACAAAACCCAGTCCTTTCTTATCTGAAACAGTCTTAAAGCATAGAAACCTTATAGTGATTTGCTCTTTTTAATCAAGTTATTAGATGCTCTGAAAATTAGTTTCTACCACGATAAGAATGGTAACCTGAGGGTTAAAGCTGTTATCTCTACATAGTACCAAAAATTAACAATCACCAAATGAATTGATGAATATACTCACAAAAACCCATTTCACATTTTTATGCAAATTTTAGTATTATAAAGTGAAATAGTACTAAATTTTTGAATTTCTTTTACATAGGATATACTGACACCACTGATTATATTTTATTGTACATTCATGCAGAGTAATACAGTTAAGGCTATTAGTGTCCTGATACCTTCCTGTCTGCCTGCTTTACTCATTATCACCTGAAAATTTAGGAAAATACTGTATTTCATAGAGGCAACAATCATAAACTGAAGGTTAGAGCAGTGGTTTTCAAAGTTTAACTTACTTCAGAATTACCTGGAGGATTTGTCCAAATGCAGATTGGTGGGCCCCCAGAATTTCTTACTCAGTAGGTCTGGAGTAGGTCAAGAATTTGCATTTCTAACAAAATCTCAGATCATGCTGAAGCTGCTGTTTGAGATTCCATGCTTTGAGAATCAATTGGGTTACAGGCTGCTGCAGGCTACTCACTGTATAGTCATTGTTCAGTGCTTTAGTGAACAATGCTGAAAGTCTATGGGGTTTCTTCCACCATATCTGATATCTAGAGAGTAACCAGCAATGTTGTTTCTGTGTTATCTAAACTTAAACCTTTTGGTACCTGTATTTTAGGTTGGAAGAATAAAGCTTTTGTATGTGAGAAATGGACTTAAGTATTTTTCTTGGTATGCCTTTTTGTACCTGACATCTGTGTACGCATGTCTAACTACTCTTCATTGTCCTACATGTAAAAGGAAATTGTTGATCAAACCAAACCAATTCACTGATGGTTAGTCTGAAAGGATAGGGAAAGCTACTCTGGAGTATAGCTGTGGAGCCGAAATATTAAATTGAGTGATTCATTATATAGCATCAGTTTCTACAATATCTAATTAAAGTTTTACTATTCCTTGAGTTACATTTGTTGTATGCAAAAATGTGAGAAAAATACAAGCAAACAGTGTGTTTTGGTCCTGCAGCTACAACTGTGGAGATGATTGATGGTGTTAAGTAAACTACCAGAATTAAGGAGATGTTCTGGGAATTGTGTTTGTTAGTTGTCTCACAGTGGGGCAACTAAGATCTACTGATTTGTCTAGGGTCACAGGCAGGATTTATTGTTCAACTCTTGAAGTGGACACAATATAGTCCAAAAATATATTGCCCTCTAATCCTGTTACTGTGTATATTCCATGAGCATTCCTTACTGCCCTTAGATTTAAAAGCAGAAAATTAAGTTAAGTATGAGATAGAGTCATATTCTATTTTTATGAAAAAGGGTAACCAACTGTTAGTGATTTCAATAAAGCAGTTTCCAAAATAAGAGAATAGATTCATCCTGCACTCTATCACTTTTCTATCTACAGTATTACTTATTAGGTGTGTGATTTCGGGCAAGTCACTTAACCTTTCTACCTATTCCTTTATCTGTAAAAAATGGAGATGATAATTTTAAATCAGTCTAATATATGTAAGCACTTAGAAGAATGCTTGGCTCATAGTCAGTGCTCATAAATGTTAGATGATTTTATTATTTTTGTAGTGATGATCCTGAGGTATAGGACAAGATCTTAATCAGAAAAAATATTAAATGTTTAGGGTCATTTTTAGTTAAATGAGTCTTACTGCACTTCAGTTCTAATTTTTCTCTGATTAGGCTACGGTCCGGAGCACGTCACTTAACTTTTCCATGCCTCAGTCTCCTGTCACAGCAACATTATATATAGCATGACATTATTTCTATAATTTAACAAATTATGTTTTTATATAGATACATGAATATACATTCATAGGAAAAAATTTCTAGAAGAATACACCAAACCGTACCACTAGTTGCCTAAGGAGAGGAGACTTGGAATTGTTGGAAAGTTAGAGTAGGATTGGTGAGATAATGTTAGTTAGCAGAGGTTATATCTGGTTGGTGGCATTACAGGTAGTTTTAATCTTCTTTTTGGGGCAGCATATATTAGTGAATAAGAGCTTATGTTCTGGCATTAGATCTAGGTTTAAATGTTTTCTCTTCTACCTACTAGCTCTGTGACTGATAAAAATAGACCTATCTTAAAAAAAAACAGACCTATCAATCATCTCATAGGATTGTTAAGTGAAACAGAGTTTAAGTGAAATAATGTATATGCCACATGCTTAGCTCAGGCAAAATAAATAAGAGACACTAGGACCCTTTCTATTTCTCATCATCATTATCTTTTCTGCATTTTCTAAAATTTTCACAATGAACTTCTATTGAAAATTTTCAGTAATCAAATGACACTAAATGATGGTGATATTCTTTGTTTTTTACACATTATAATATAAAATTTTAAGTATAAAAGTGACCATTGACACAGATGTTAGGCCAAGTTGACAGTTTTATAGGACTTTTGACTACCTGTGCATGAAAGATTAAGGGCCAAAGCCCAGAACAGTCTTGAAATAGGCAGGCTTTTATCAACACCAAATACATTCAGAGGAATTTGAGATTAATCTTTTTATATGGATTCTTTTAAATCTCTTAAAAAATGGTAGTGTCTTTCAAAGGACAGTGTTATTTAAGGTGACAACAAAATTAGCATATATTTAAAAGAGAAAACAGTTTGATTATAGTTAGTGCCTATTCATATTTATATGTATTCTGCACTTGTAAAAAATTTGTTCATTTGGATTTTTTATCTGTATTGTACATTCTGTAGTATAAGTACCAGCCATTGTAAACAAATAAAATGTTTTATATAAAGTGAGTAGTTCCTTGAAACATCTTTTCCCAGCTCCTGTATAGTCATGGTCATTTCCATTAAAATCAAAGGGTGATTTTTTTTTTTCATTTTATTTCTTCCATTTAAAAAATTTCCAAGAACATCATCAAATGTTATCTTTATCCTAAATAATTAAACATGCTTCTTTTGGTTTTGCTACAAACTTTGCGCTTGTATGTAAAATCTTCTGTATGATTTTGCGTTGTCCTATGAGTACCAAGAGCCTTTTCCTCCTATTTCACACCTTTTATTATATTGTGTTTGTGTTCTACTTTATTGTAAATACAGTAAGTATGAAATAGAATTTTTAACCCAAGTTAAATTGGTGAGCTTTGGGGAGAGTCTGAGCCCTTTAAAAGTATAAATAAAAGCTTGCTACATGTACATATGTACTTTTCCCAAATACGAGTTCTCAAAACAGTTGGTAACCTCCCTTGCACCAAGGAAAAAGAAAGAAGAAATGCTATTGTAAAGGTTGAAATGAAAAAAAAAAAGGCTGGTAATGATTAGAACAACAAGAACAAAAAGCTAAAAGTTGTATAGTGGATAGACTTGAGAGGAGAATGAAAAAGGAAATAATTGAACTGTGGGATTGACCTATCAAGATATGAAGTCTAAAGTAGAGACTGGAAGACAGAGAGATAAACAGAAATAAGTTGTGTGTCAGAGATACAAGATATTGCCTTATTACTGGTTGTAAAAATGAGCATAGAGGCAGGGTCTCACAATTTCGCCTAGGCTGGTTTAGAATTCCTGGCCTCAAGTGATTCTCCCACCCAGGCCTCCCAGAGTGCTGAGATTGTAGGCGTGAGCCACCATGCCTACCTTACTTTGAATATTTTTAGTTGTTTTCCTGATCTATAGTTTTTCATTGTTTGTGATGCGAGTTTTAATCTTCCCTAGTTAATTAAATTTTAGGGAGGGGATCAAGGGCAATTGTGTTCCTCTTTGGTAGGTCCAGTTTCTAGGTAGATAAGGGAACTTACAAGAACAACCTCATCCTATGCTTTGGGAGAGGCAGAGGATTGAGAGACAGGAAGTGGGGGAGAGGCCAGAAAGCCCTTGAGGCTGCTTCTTTAGTTCAGTATGTCAAAAGACTGTATTTTGGGGTATTTTTTTCTGTGCCCCAGCATTTAGAAGGTTAATAATCTCATCACACTAACTTTTAGATTAACTTTTCTAACATGTTTTGCATCATAAAATCTGGAGGCTTGGCCTCTGAATTGTGGTGTGTAGATCTGTAATTTAGTTAGATATCCAAAGGGGCAATATTTTCACTAACTGTAAAACCATTTTAACTTCCAGCTTTTGAAGAAGTAAAATGCTGTAGTTTAAAGTAAAATGCCAGTGGTCTAGAGGCAGACTGCCTGTGTTCATATACTGGTTCTGCTACTTAACTACTTATGTGACTTTGAGCAAATTACTTAACCATGATTTGTTAATTTCCTAATTTCCCTCTGTAAAAAGAGGATGATAATATTACCTACATCACAGGAAGGTTGTAAAGATATCACACATTAAAATATGTAAAATAAACATATAAACGTATATAAATACATAATATATGTAAAATAAAAATATAAAAATGTATATATTTATTTTTGAGACAGAGTCACACTCTTGTCACCCAGGCTGGAGTACAGTGGCAGGATCTGGGCTCACTGCAGCCTCCACCTCCTGGGCTCAAGCAGTCTTCCTGCCTGAGCCTCCCAAAGTGATGGGATTACAGGAGTAAGCAACCACACCTGGTCTCATAATGTTTTATGTCGACTTTTTACCACCTTTTACCTAAGGATGTTGTGGGTAAAGTTATCATATCTTTTTTTTTATGAATACTTCACAAAGAGGATAAAATTTTATGTATACTGTAGTTATTGGGCATCTCTACACACAGCCTATACTAAGTTGTGTGTATGAGTGTTTATTTTGAATGGGGTCAGTTTTTCATAGTGGCGGCTAGTTCTGGCTTGGGAACAGAGAAGCCTGGGTTCAGTCCTGGCTGTGCTACTTGTTAGCTGGTCACTTTTATTTAATCTCTCTAATCCTCTGGTTCCTTGTCTATTAAATGAAGGATAGTGGTATCACTCACTTCACAAGGTGTTTGTGACAGTTAAATAAGATAGTACATATAATTTACATAGCACAATGCCTGGAACATCAGTTAGTATTACTAACAACTTATCTCTCACATATATGTACTATTACACATTTATTTCTAGGGAAAAAATGTGTTTCTTAAGCAGAACATATGTTACTGCAGCTCAGTGTTCAGGAAGAATTCTATGGGAGCAAAGAAGGGATGGAAAGGTACTTTTGACTTGGGTTTTGACACGCAAGAAGCGGGAATTCTGTATCTGATATTTCCACTGTCATCCTTTACCTCAAGCACTTAAAATCCTCTTATTGTTTTTGTTTTTTCTTATCTAGAAGTTATACATTATAACATTTAAATTTATAAGACTTGTAGGAAGTGTTGGTTAAATTCTGTTTATTATTGAGTGCTCTTCAGAGTAGATATTTGTATTAGTTATCTATTGCTACATAACGCATTACCATAAAGCGTAGTACTTTAATACAGCATTTGTTATCCACAGTTTCTATGTGTCGGTAATCCAAATGCAGCTTAGCAGGGTTCTGTGGCTCTCTCAGGTTGCAGTCAGGGTGACAGCTGAGGCTGTAGTCACCCTGAAGTTCAACTAGGGAAGGATCCTCTTTCATGTTTATACACATGGTTATCAGAAGGATTCTGATCTTCGTGGGCTGTTGAACTGAGGGCATCTGTACCTCACTGGTTTTCAGCCAAAGGCCACCCTCAGTTCCATGCTATGTGGGCCTCTCCATAGGGCAGCTCACAACAGCTTGTTTCATGAGAGCAAGCAAGCAAGAGGTAGAGGGGGTACAAGCAAGACAGTGACAGTTTTTATAACCTAATCATGGAAGTGACATTCTATCATTTTTTGCCATATTCTCTTCATTAGAAGCAAGCCAGTAGGTCCAACTCACACTCAAGTGGAGGGAATTACAAAAGATCATGATTACAGAAGGGGCAGGAATTATTGGGAGCCATTGAAGAAGTTACTGTCTTAGTTCTCTTGGTTTAAAATAAATGTAAGTGTCTAGTTTCTATTGGAAACATAGGTACTGTCAGGAATTATTCTGAAGAATGTTTCCACTATCTTTTGAAAATATTTTTAGCCCTTATTTAAAAAGTTATCCATGTTAATTATATAAAATATCAACTAAACTAAAATAAAATGTGCATAATCCTGCTAGGCGCAGTGGCTCACGCCTGTAATCCCAGCACTTTGGGAGGCCAAGGCGGGCAAATCACAAGGTCAAGAGATCGAGACCATCCTAGCCAACATGGTGAAACTCCATCTCTACTAAAATACAAAAAAATTAGCTGGGTGTGGTGGTGCATGCCTCTAGTCCCAGCTACTCGGGATGCTGAGGCAGGAGAATTCCTTGAACCCAGGAGGCGGAGGTTGCAGTGAGCCCAGATTGCACCACTGCACTATAGCCTGGGCAACAGTGTGAGACTCTGTCTCAAAAAAAAAAAAAAAGGAAAGAAAATACACATAATTCATGACCCCACTAATCAGAAAGCCATTGTTAATATTTTGGGATATAGCCTAGCAATCTTTTTACATACAGTTGGCCTGCCATATCCAGAGGTTCTGCATCGACAGGTTCAACCAACCACAGATTGAAAAATGTTCAGAAAAAAGTAAAATAAAAAATAATACAAAAGTACAAAATAATACAAAGAATATGGTGTAATAGCTATTTACATAGCATTTACATTGCATTTGGTATTGTAAGTAACCTAGAAATGATTTCAAATATATAGGAGGATATACGTAGGATATATGCAAATACTACATCATTTTATGCAAGGAACTTGAGCATCCACAGATTTTGATATGGGATAAGGGTTGGTAGAGGGGGGAGGGTCCTGAAATCAGTCTCTTGCAGATATTGAGAAATGGCTGTACTTTATTAGTCTGCTCAAGCTGCCATAACAAAATACCATAGATTGGGTGGCTTAAACAACAGATTAACTTTCATGTAGTTCTGGAGGCAAAAAGTTCAAGATCAAGGTTCTGGCTGATTCAGTTTTTGGTGAGGGCATTTTTCCTGGCTTGCAGATAGCTGCCTTCTCACTGTGTCCTCACATGCTTTTCCTCTGTTCATGTATGTTGGGAGAGGGAGGGAGAATGAGAGAGAAGAGAGGTTTCTCTTCTTATAATGACACTAATCCTATGTGGATCAGGGCTATTCATAAGTGTATGGGCCTATACACTTATGACCTCATTTAACATTAATTACTTTCTCCAAATACAGCCACACTGGGAATTAGGTCTTCTACAGATAAATTTGGGAGTGACACAAACATTCAATCCACAGTATGTACTTTTAAAGTAAAGGTGATAGACTGGGCACAGTGGTTCATGCCTGTAATCCCGTTGCTTTGAGAGGCTGAGGTGGGAGCATCACTTGAGGCCAGGGGTTCAAGACTAGGCTGTGTAACATAGCAAAACCCCATCTCTACACAAAATTTAAAAATAATTTTTAAAACTTAAGGTGATTTTTTTTATATGTCATGTTTTGAAATTGACTTTGAAAAACTACATTGTATGTGTTTTTATCTTAACTATTCCATCATTTTTTCTCCTGGTATGGCATTATGTTATATAAGTGTAACATAATTTTTTAAAACCAATATACTGTTGCTGAACATTTAAATTGTTTTAATTTCTTATTGTTATAAAGATGCTCCAGTGAACATACTAATTACTAAATGATTGTTCATATCTACCATTATTTCCTTAGAATGAATTCTTTGAAATGGAATTGATAGAAATCAGGATTATTCAAAATCTTAAATCTTTATATTACTAGATTTCCCTCTGGTACATTTCTTCCAGAAGTGTATCAAAATATTTTCCTTAGAACCTTCACCAATACTACATATTTTTGATGAGTATTGCTTTTGGCTGTGTGTGTGTGTGTGTGTGTGTGTGTGTGTGTGTGTGTGTGTCTTCACAGCTTCTTCAGAAGGCTTTTCTATCACTTTAACCCTCAGTGGTCATCCTCAAATATTTTTGGCTTTTATAGTCTGTCTTATATGGAAAAGCATACTTGATTTTTTTCACATGTTAACTGTGTCTCCTCACCCAGATGTATTATGACTGAAAAGGATGTAGAGGAGTGGTAAGTCGTGCCGAACTAGAAAGGATGGATAGGCTTGCCTGGTACCTGACAGTGCAGTTGAAGCCTCATCTTTTAATGAGTTTTCTCAAAACATGGAAGTTTTCTTCTTAACCATTGTGAAATAAAATGTATAGCAGCCTGGGCAACATGACAAAACCCCATCTCTACTAAAAATACAAAAAAATAGCTAGGCGTGGTGGTATTCATCTGTGGCCCCAGCTACTCAGGGGGCTGAGGTGGGAGGATCGCTTGAACCCAGGAGACGGAGGTTGCAGTGAGCGGAGATCAAACCACTGCACTCCGGCCTGGGTGACAAAATGAGACCCTGTTTCAAAATAAATAAATAAATAAATAAATAGAATGTATGTATCATAAATTACAAAGTAGATTCCATCTACTCTCAACAGTTTTGTGATTTTCCATTTGTTGGAGTCACTTTCTTCCTTCTACCTTGCTAAATCTAATGCTTGTTTTCAGTTCTCATTTTATTTAACTTACCTGCAACTCCCTTTTCCCCAAAACACTTACTCTGTGACCTCCAAATTATCACATTATTCTTGTTTTCTTCCTAATTCTCGGGCATCATTTTCATAGTCTATTTTGCTACTTCTTTTTCTTTTCCCACTTCGAAAAGTTGGAGTATTCCAAGGCCGGGTCCACAGGTATCTTCTCTGTGCTCACTTTCTTGGTATTCTTATTCAGGCCCACATCTTTTAAGGACATATGTGTATTGATGACTCTGTTGTCATCACCACATTTACTCTGATGGCCTCTAAAACTGTGCTCAAGTGTACATCCACTGGTTAGTAGGTGCCCATACTGTCCTAGTCGTTAATTTTTTTTTAATACTAGCCCTCTGCTGCTCCCTTGCCTTTTTTTAAATCTTTGCTAAAATGTCACCTTTTCATTGAGACTTTCCATTGACACTATTAAAATTGCAACCTGGAGGTTACTGACAATCTTGACAAGCCACTTTGTTAGAATCATGATGGCAGAAGTTTGATTGCAGGCTGGGTGCAGTGGCTCATGCTTATAATTGCAGCACTTTGGGAGGCTGAGATGAGAGGATCACTTGAGGCCAGGAGCTGGAGACAAGTGTAGGCAATATAGCAAGACCTCATCTCTACAAAATAATAATAAAAAGCCAGGCGTGGTGGCATGGCTTCCAAGTAGTTCCAGCTACTTGGAAGGCTGAGGCAAGAGGATCGCATGAACCCAGGAGTTTGAGGCTGCAGTGAACTATGATTGTGTCACTGCACTATAGCTTGAGTGACAGAACAAGACCCTGTCTGAAAAAAAAATTGATTGCAGAGGGTTTAAAAGTGAGTGGGAAATAGGAATTGTAATCAGTAAATATAAACTGCTCTTTCAAAGAATTCTGTGATGAAAGGGAACAGCACTAGGGAAGTAGCTATAGGAGGCTGAGAGACAAGCAAGGTATTTCTAAAATAGAATAAGTTTCATTTTATTTAAAATAAACTAGAATGCTGTACTCTGATAGAGGAAATTGATGATGCAGAAGAAAGGTGACATGCTGAAATGATGCACTTGAGTAGATGACAAATCAGAAAAAAAGCAAAAGTGAAGGGATTGGCTATGGAAAGGAATGAAGTAACTAGAAAAAAAAAAGGCTATTTTATGGGAACAGGTGCAGGTAAGTAGGTAGATATGATGACATAAGCTTGTAGAAAACCTCTTCTGGGGGCCGGGTGTGGTGGCTCACACCTGTAATCCCAGCACTTTGGGAGGCCGAGGTGGGTGGATCACAAGGTCAGAAGTTTTAAGACCACCCTGGCCAAAATGATGAAACCCTGCCTCTAAAAATAAAAATAAAATAAAAAAAATTAGCTGGGCACAGTGGTACACGCCTGTAGTCCCATCTACTTGGGAAACTGAGGCAGAAGAATCACTTGAATCCAGGAATCAGAGGTTGCAGTGAGCCAAGATCGTGCCACTGCACTCCAGCCTAGGTGACAGAGTAAGGCTCCGTCTCAAAAAAAAAAAAAAAAGCCTCTTCTGATTGTTTTTATTTTCTAAATTAAAAGGAGAGTGATGAAAGTGAGGATGAGAAAAGAAATGTTGAGGTTTGAAGAGAGAGAAGAAGGTATGGAATTGTGTTCCAAGAGAGTAAATGGATTAGGGAAATGTAGTAGGATTGCTGGTCAGTACTAATGTCCCATTTAACATTATCGGTCATTAATTTAACGAGGGACTTGTTAGCAAACACATTTAACTGTATTGGAACTGTGTACTGGAGGTACACATTAGGTGAAGAATAGGACCTTAACCAGAGTTGGGGTTGGGTCAGATTGGAATGATAAGATTAAAGAGGATCAAGGGAGTTGAGGGTATTTGCAAAGGAATGATTATGGTGATGACTGTGAAATCTAAGCCAAGCAGGAGAGGAAATGATAACATGAGGGTTGAAGGACAGTGAACTTGTATTAAATTCAGTGGGCTTTAGGTACCAATAGGATCAAAGAAATGAGCTAGAAATACCAGAAGTGGTTGTCAGAGGCGTTTGAGATTAAGGTTATGGACAGTTTGTAGTCATTAATAAGGACAATGTTAAGAGTATAACCATGGGAGTGGGTGACTGAAAGAGGATTGGGGGGCGAGATCACTAGAGGTGAGGAAGTCAACAAGCTGAGAGGCCAGAAGATCATCTTTGTGAACATTGAAAATTATTGGAATAGTGTTGGAGAGCAGCAGAGTAAACCAATAGCTGTAATCTTCAAAGAATGAGTGGTACGACCTAAACTTAGAGAAACTACAAGGAGGAAAGGCAGTGATTGGTACGGTTTGATGATGTAGGATTTTAAGCTAGAGTGTAGAGAAGAAAGTAGCTTACTGTATACTATTATACATCTCTAATCTTTACCACTACCTTTTATTCTGATATTTTCCTTCCTTGAAACATGTTCCAGTTTTTGCTGGCTGCTATTATTTCCTAGTTTAGAACTTACCTATTTAATATTTGTTGAGGACTGTAATGGTAGACATTGGTCTGAACACAAGGGATGCAGTGATGAAAAAGCTGAACAGAATCCTGTGTTCATAGACCTTGTAGTTTAGCATAGCTCATTTAGCACAAGCTAAATCTCAGTTCCCTGGATCTTAGTTTAGGAAATCCTGTTCTAAGGATATCTGTCCTAAATCCGTAAATATAGTACAAGATAGTAACTGGGTATAGTAATTTTCTGTAATGTATATTATATATGTTTTTTTTAGCATAAATACATTTGGCTGTTTAAAGACTAGCTACATATTGATGAGAGTAATAATGTTATACTTTGAAAAATTTTTAAGTAGTAGTAGTAGGGAAAGATACAATACAAATGGGTGGTAAATTACTTTTGTTCTCTGTTCTTCCTTTCTGTGTTAATCAAGAAAAACAAATCAGTACTAGGAGATCAATCAGTAAATCTTAGCTGCAGCATCAGCAGCTTTTTTGTTTGTTTGTTTTGAGACGGTGTCTCATTCTGTTGCCAGGCTGGAGTGCAGTGTCGCGATCTTGGCTCACTGCAGCCTCTACCTCCCAGGTTCAAGTGATTCTCCTGCCTCAGCCTCTGGAGTAGCTGGAACTGCAGGCATGTGTCACCACACCCAGCTCATTTTTGTATCCTTAGTAGAGACAGGGTTTCATCATGTTGGCCGGGATGTTCTCCATCTCTTGACCTCGTGATCTGCCTGCCTCAGCCTCCCAAAGTGCTGGGATTACAGGCATGAGCTACCGCACAGGGCCCCTTTTTTTTTTAAGAGACAGGATATTGCTGTCTTGGTCAGGCTGGAGTATAGTGGTGTGATCATAGCTCACTGCAGCCTCGACCTCCTGCAGCCTCAACCTCCTGCAGCCTCGACCTCCTCGGTTCAAGTGACCCTCCCACCTCAGCCTCCCAAAACACTGGGATTACAGGTGTGAGCCACTGTGCCTAGCCATCATCAAAATCTTAATACAGCACCATGAGAGATTTTTCTAAACCTGGACCTCATGAAAGTGGCATGAATTATATTACATAGTTATTTTTAGTGAATATACTTTTATATAAAAGCCAAAACACATCACGGTAAATATAGGGGAAACGGAAGCTATAATCACATTAATTGTAAGTTTTAAATGAAGCAATGAATGTGTTAGGGTTCTTAGAGAAACAGAAGTAATAGGTTATAGATATAGATAGATAGAAAGAAATTTATTATGAGGGATTGTCTGAGGCAATTTTGAAGGCCAAAAAGTTCCGTGAACTGCCACCTGCAACCTGAAAGCCCAGGAAAGCTGGTGATAGAGTTTTAGTCCAAACCCAAAGTCTTGAGATCCATGGTGTAAGTTTCAGTCTGAATCCAGAGGCCTGAGAACCAGGAGCATCAATATGCAAGAGCAAGAGAAGATGGATGTCACAGCTCAATTCAAGCAGAGAAAGCAAATTCATCCTTCCTCTATTTTTTTCTTCTATTTAGACCCTCAGCAGATTGGACAGTGTCCATTCACATTGGTGAAGACAGTCTTCTTTACTTGGTCTGACAACTTAAATGCTAATCTCTTCTAGAAATGCCCTCATGCACATAACCAGAAATACTGTTTTACTGACTATCTGGGCATCCCTTAGCCCAGTCAGGTTGACAAATAAAATTAACCATCAAAATGCACTGTCTGGCCAGGTGCAGTGGCTCACACTTGTAATATCAACACTTTGAGAGGCTGAGGTGAGAGAATCGCTTGAGACCAGTAGTTCTGAGTCTAGCCTGGGCAACATAGCGAGACCCCCATCTCTAAAAAAAAAAAAAAACATTAAAAATTAGCTGGGCATAGTGGCTGTAGTCTGAGCTGCTTAGGAGGCTAAGGCAGGAGGAACACTTGAGCCCAGGAGTTAGGCACTGCAGTGAGCTATGATAGCACCTAGGTGATAACATCATATTATTTATTGTGCAACTTCTAAAAACATCCCAGATTTGGAAACCAACAAAGAATAAATTTGTCATTTAGATAAGCATGACTTTTGACAATAGGATACTACTTTCCTTACTCTGATCAGTGTATCAATGCCTTGCTTTCCACATTTGAATGAATTGTGCTATTGATGAGGAAATACAGGCCAATAAGGGAATAATATGGAAATATAACACGGCAGAAGTAGTGGATCTTTACCATATTTTGTATCTCAAACATATGTCTGTTCAAAGCAAACAGTAGAAACCTCAGTTTAGAAGCCAAAGGAACATTTCAATAAGAAATATCAGTCTTAGAGATTTCAGTCAAGCATTGAAGGTTCTTGAGCTGGTCAGGTATTGCATTCCATTTAAGCCAAATAGTCATCATCATACATTGATGTGCAAGTAGTACCTCTTGTAGACTGGGGGCAATTATGTAGGCCAGGAAGCACTAGTGCAAGAGTTGCTAAACAGTGAATACTTTCCACCTCTGTATATCCCGTCTCTACAGTGATGCCACTTTCCAGTGGGAGAGAATCAGAAGGGTAAGAAGTTGTAATGGAAGATTATAGTGTAAACATTTAAAAGCCTGTTCCCCTACCAAAGTGCCAAACTAATGAATTCTTTAATGCAAAAGGAAGAGTTTGTAATTTCATAAAAATTGTATTCCTAGATAGCAAGAGGGAGAACTGTGTGTGTGTGTGTGTGTGTGTGAGAGAGAGAGAGAGAGATTGGAGGACTCTTTTCCATTTATCTGTGTATGTCTCAGTTATATAGGATTATTAAGTAGACAAATTTACTTACTGTTTTTAGAAAGCAAATGTCTTAAGGAACAAAGAAAATTACTTAGAAAATCAGTTAATCATAGAAACTCAGATTTCTGTAAAACTTGTTTTCTTTATTAGCTTCTGCTAGGAGTCCTGAGCTCTAAAAGAAAGGTCAGAGAAGTTAAGATTCTAACTGCAAAAGAAATGATTAAAACTCACTGCTTTAGGTTTGAATGTGGAGCTCAGAATGGTAATGTTGAGAATATTAGAACTTGTCCCTTTGGTTGAATTTCTCATTAATGAAGAACCCTATAAGAAGTCAAAGCTGGCATCTTTAGGTATACCACTTCTACCCATAACAGTGTTAGATCTCCACAGCCCCATGCAGATGGTTACAAAAGCTTCTTTTCTCATCAGATACATACATATGGGGAATATGTTTGAGATGTAAGGGTTTAGTTGAAACACAGTTTTTATGAGTTGCAGTGGGGTTGAGAATGACGTCCAGAAGCACTACTGGCAGGTCTGCATTGTAGTTAAGGGGATAGGAATAGAAAGAGAAAAAAAGGCGACGGAAGCTTGGGTGAGTGGAGAGAATACAAGAAGGAAGGAAGGAAGGAAGGAATGGGAAAAGAATTATGAATGGAAAAAGAAGGCATTCTGGTAGTGGGAATTCCAGTGCCATTCACTGAAGCTCTGCCATAGATGTAATTCTTGTGCACCCAGTAAAATTCAAAATCCATTGATTAATAGTTAGAAACTAACTTTGACCTAAGTCTGAACTCCATGCATTTTGTATAAGCTACTTAAACTCACTTAGTCTCAGGTTCCTCATCTGTGAAATAGAGATAATAATACCTACCCCATAGCATTGTCATGAGGATTAAAAATTACCAGGCTTAGCACATAGTAAATACTCAAAAATGATAATATAATGAAAAAATGTAATTGTATATTCTACAGGTATAAAATTTCAGAAAATGTGGTTGGGTTGATGGCATTTCCATGACAATGTTTATTAATGGGTATGGTGAATGTTGTTTTCTTTTGTTTTCTAACTTGGTTTATTTCATTTTTAAACTGGCTTACTTAATTTTTGCTTATCTTTAGTCCAGTGGTTCTTAATTTTTATGGTCACATACCCCTTTAAAAACCTGATGAAATGTGTTAATTACTTCTGTAGAAAACTGAACTTACATACAAAATTTTGCCTAGGTTTCCAAAAAAAAATTAATATAACATTTAGGTTTGTTATCCCACTGTAATAGCTTTATGTGAAAACTAGTCTGAACAAACCAAAATTAATAAGAATCAAAGATTTAGAGTGTTCAGGCCTGGCACAGTGGCTCACATCTATAATCCCAGCTACTCAGGAGGCTGAGACGGGAGAATTGCTTGAATCCAGGAGGCAGAGGTTACAGTGAGCCAAGATCACACCACTGCCCTCCAGCCTGGGTGACAGAGTGAGACTCTGTCTCAAAAAAAAAAAAAAAAGATCTAGAATGTTCTCACCAAGTTGCATTATTGCTAATTCCCATTCTGTACCCTAAAGCCAGGCATCTGAATACTCCTTTCTACAAGTAGAGAAATTCCCTTAAAATTGATTCATTAACTTATGCCCTAGGTGAGTTACTTTTTAAAAGGCAGTAGCTGGTCGGACATGATGCCTGTAATCCCAGTACTTTGGGAGGCCGAGGTGGGAGGATTGTTTGTGGCCAGGAGTTTGAGACCAGCTTAGGCAACATAGTGAGACTCGCATATCTTCAAAAAGAAAAAAGACAGTAGTTTAGGAGGAGAGGTGGAGGGGATGAGGAAGGGTAAGTAGAGAAACACATACTTTTCAAGAGATGAGGCCCTATGATTTCATATAATTTTGTGCGGCTTCCCTAATTAGGCATTATTTTTCCTCAGTTGCATGTTAATAATGACTTGTGTCATTGATAGCTCAATATGGATCTAGTTTTTCCACCTACTTGCAAGGGACCATTCTTCCTACTTTTCTGTCCTCTGGACCCTCCACAGTGAGAAATATGAAACTATGAAAAACATCTCAGACCACCATCTTAACCTCCAACTTATATTTAATTTTAAAACAAATTATTGTAGAGAATGTATCCAAAAACTGGTAAGCCAGCACATATTTAAAAATTAGAATGCCTTCAGGCTGTATTTATACTCTCCAGTTCAATATATACTTTATCATGTCCTATAACCATTTCCCCTAGCCATGTGAGATATATTAAAACTGCTGTGTCCTAAAGATATTTAAATTTGTAACCTTTGCCATGGCTTAATGGGAGTCCTTACTTTTTTAAGAAGGTGGCGAGGAAGGATTGGAGAATGGGAGAATGAAAATATCCCTTACACACCCACTGTTAAAACATACAGTTTCAAAGGATTTGCAGACTTCCCAAATAGCATTTATCAGAGGGTCTCAGATCAAGAGCTCTTGTTTTAGATCATTTATTAGCTTAGACATGTATGCTACTGTTTGGAATATTGTTTGTTCTTAGCTATTATGGTTTAGCTATACCTGGAGGAATCATTAACATGATTGAAGAATTTAAATGTGAAGTTACCTTGAAAAGGAAAGAAGGGAGTTTCCTCAACCAATTACCTCTAGTGGTGTTGGGGAAACAGTTATCAAATGACTCCTGTTCCTGTAACTCTTCCTTTGCTCTCCCCTTCCTCCATCTCCACCACTTATCCTCCCATAGACTCTAACCCTTTACACCTTATTTTTATAGTATTAAGAATTACCTTGTGAGATTAGCTATAGTCCTGTAATCCTCACCTTTACTATTTCCGTTGCCTATTACTTATGTTAGTTCTTTTGTATTTTCATGCCCCTAATTGTTTGTGTTTGCTGGATTCAGTATTTGGAAATATTTGCGAAATTATCTGAAGCTAGGATGATTATTTTTTTCTGTCTTTCCAGCTGGTTAGTCATTTCTCCCTGGTTAACGGAGGCTTTCCAGTGTTGAAGTGGCTCTCTCTAGGCAGTACCTCCCCATTCTGGATTCTGTCTTCTCCCTGATGTTGTCTTGGTGATTTGCCACCATTGTGTCAGTTCTTTAATGCTTTAAGAATTTTAAAAATGGCTGGGCGCAGTGGCTCATGCCTCTAATCCCAGCACTTTGGGAGGCTGAGCTGGGCGGATCATGAGGTCAGGATATTGAGACCATCCTGGCCAACATGGTGAAACCCCCTCTCTACTAAAAATACAAAAATTAGCTAAGTGTGGTGGCACATGCCTATAATCCCACCTGCTTGGGAGGCTGAGGCAGGAGAATCGCTTGAACCTGGAAGGTGGAGATTGCAGTGAGCTGAGATCCCACCTCTGCACTCCAGACCGGCAACAGAGCAAGACTCCATCTCAAAAAAAAAAGATAGAATTTAAAAAATTAATTTTGTTTAGTTGTTATTAGTTATCCTCAGATGGAAGGTCTTCAATTACTCCCACCATTATTTCCTTTGGGGGAAAAATTCTAGCATTTGTATTTTTTTTTTTAAGATGGAATTTCGCTCTTGTTATCCAGGCTGGAGTGCAATGGTGCGATCTTGGCTCACTGCAACCTCTGCCTCCTGGGTTCAAGCAGTTCTCCTGCCTCTGCCTCCCAAGTAGCTGAGATTACAGGCACGTGCCACCATGCCCAGCTAATTTTTTTGTATTTTTAGTAGAGATGAGGTTTCACCATGTTGACCAGGATGGTCTCGATCTGTTGACCTCGTGATCCACCCGCCTTAGCCTCCCAAAGTGCTGGGATTATAGGCATGAGCCACCGCACCCAGCCTTAGCATTTGTATTTTTAAATTGCACATACATCCTAAAGTATGTAAAAGGAGCATCTTTATTTTTTCATTTTGTGCTTACAATTAAGCTAGACAGGAGTAGACTGTTCTAAAAGAGTCTTAGAATGCCACCTATTTAGACACAGAATCCCCATTAAATTCTGGAGAATTCTATATGTTATGAAATTGAAATAGTATTATTAACCAGTTGATTACTTGTAATACAAAGAAGTTCCCTTTTCAAGCAAGCTTCTAGAGTTGGACCGCAAAATCCATCTCTTTGAGCAAACTGTCTTATTTTGACCTGGTACTAAATCTCAAAGGAATTAAAATTTTGCATCAAAATTTTGACAAGTTTTGCCTATTGTGGTTATGGTACTACCCATGATACTGAATGGAAAAATTTGCCTTTCTGCTTCTGATCTCCATTTGGTATTACTCAAAGTCTGTTGGCATTAGATTGGGAATGGGGTGGGATAGAGAATATGGTCTACTTCATCCAGCCACAGATAAATGTATTTATTTTTTCTTTTCTTTTTCTTTTTTTGAGACGGAGTCTTACTCCCTTGCCCAGGCTGGAGTACAGTGGTGCAATCTCGGCTCACTGCAACCTCCGCCTCCTGGGTTCAAGCAGTTTTCCTGCTTCAGCCTCCTGAGTAGCTGGGATTACTGGTACGTGCTACCAAACCCGGCTAATTTTTGTATTTTTAGTAGAGATGGGGTTTTACCATGTTCACCAGGCTGGTCTTGAACTCCTGACCTCACGTGATCCGCCCACCTCAGCCTCCCAAAGTGTTGGGATTACAGGCATGAGCCACCGCACCCAGCCCCAGATGTATTTTATAGATCATTGAAGTAGGTTCAGCATTATTGTTTTCTACTTTTATATTACCGTCTACAGTAGTCATAATAGTTAAATTATAATTCTGAAAGGTGAAGCTGATGTTTATATTGCTGCTAGAAAAAATAATAGGAAATAAGAGTTATTACGTAAAACAATTGGAGAATTTCTTTAAGTGTTTGAAGAGGATTATGAGCCACAAGCTTAATACAGTCTAGATTTCTATTTCTTGGCTCTGGTGAAAACCAATTTTAAAAGGAATGTTATCTGATGAAAAGAATGTTATCTGATGATTAATGTTTTATTAAAACATTGAGTATCAAAAGGCACATAATACATTTTTGTATTACAACACAAGATGTCTAGTGTATATACATATTAAAGACTTACTGTTCTATTAATCCTTGTAAATCCTCTTTGGTACCGTGGAACAGAGGCTGCCGTTAAAATCTAAAGGTATTATTTGTTTTACATAATTTCTTTTACAAGTCTTAAAGTGAAAGAACATTAGTTAGAATTAATTTGTGTAAAGGTAAAACTTTCATTACAATGAAGGGCATAAAATATGGATGTTATTTTCTGGTACCTTAGAGCAACAGTATTTTATTTTCTTGGTTAAAATTTATCCTATACAATAAATTATCCAGTACAATAAATGCCTTATCTGGTCCCTAACCAAGTAACATTTTTTATAATGACACTGATGATATGCTGGTTGCCCTACAGAGAAGAAAGAATTAAACTACAGCTGAATCATCACAGCATTTTCCTTTTTCTTTTTGAGACGGAATTTAACTCTTGTCACTCAGGCTGGAGTGCAATGACACATTCTCGGCTCACTGCAACCTCTGTCTCTCAGGTTCAAGATATTCTCCTGCCTCAGCCTCCGCAGTAGCTGGGATTACAGGCACCCACCACTATGCCCAGCTAATTTTTTTTTGAATTTTTAGTAGAGACGGGGTTTCACCATGTTGGCCAGGCTGGTCTTGAACTCCTTGAACTCAGGTGATTCGCCTGCCTTTGCCTCCCAAAGTGCTGGGATTACAGGTATGAGCCACCATGCCTGGCCATCACAGCATTTTTCTAATGAAAACTTTTAATAACCACAGTCCCTCAGTCATTTCTTCTCAAACATCCAAACAAGAAAAAATAAACACTAAAATTTTGAAAATCACCCATTGAAACAATTTAATGCATCATCTCCTTTAGGCTTGCTACTCTATCCATAGTGAGGTAGTCATTGAAACATAGAAGGTGTTCACTGAATGTGTGCTGAATGAGTGAAATGAACCCAAGAACTCAGAGGAAGGAAAAAAGAAAAAACTACTTAATATGTTATAAATATATATAAATAACATGTTCTCTTTACTAAGAATTTCTCTTTAGACTTAATTTACTACAAAAAGTCTCATAAGCCTGAACAACTACAACTATGACTTCTTAATCTGTGTTTATAACCTAATTTCACTAACTTGGGAGTTAGGAGGGTAGGGAGTATCTTTCAGTGGTTTTTTATTTTTTATTCTTTAAAATTTCTGCTAAATTATCTTCTTCCATGGAAGGGAGGCTACATACAAGGTAAATTCGAATGGCATGTCAGAAGGAAGGTACATAAAACTCTACTGGATCAGAATTCTGCCATAACCACCACGTAAGGTCAATCAGCTGTGAGGGAAAGGGAATAAATGTAATTAGAGAACATAATTGTGTATAAAACAAAGAATTTCTGGAAAATATCTATTAGCCAAATATAACACATTTATCCTCAAAAATCAAGGAAAAAGGAGAAATGCATGAAGTTTATCTTAACACTATGCTTTGAGAGATAAGATATCCTCTGAGTGTGTAGACAGACAGTGTTCATATATAAAAATAGAACTCTGGCCTCCAGTCTGCAACAGCCAACCCAAGAAGCCAACCTGCTATCTACAAGTCATACTACTCTCTCTAGCAGATAGTCCAAGAAGATAACAGTAACCTTTGTAACAATCATGACAAAATGGCCAGGGCTTGATTATTAACTGACGACCTCACTAATTTTTGCCCTTGCTTCCAACTTAGGACCAACTGGAGAAAGTCAGGTATGCACCCCTAATCAATCATGTAGTATGCCCTGTTTCTAGATAACCTACCTGTAGCTTCTCCAAGCCAGGTACTTCCAGTTAGGGCTTATCTGAAGTTTTTGCTTTACTATAAAACTTTCCCATTCCTGTGCCTGCCTTTGGGTCTCTGCCAAGTGCCAGTGATGGTGGCTGACTCCCTTGCTATAGCAAGCTCCGAATAAACAGGCTTTTCTTGTTATCATTTACATGGTCTTCACTTCATGCTTTTTTCACGTAATTACAGTATTCTAAGAACATGTATTACTTTCATACTTGAACATACATCCATACACACACAAAAGAAATTTTTTATAATACTCAGACTTATGCATATAAAAAAATTAAGTGATGTAACTGGCTTCCTTATGCTTTATGAGAACAATAGCATAGCACTGATGGTAGTAAAAATGACAAGAACAATATTTCACCTGGAACATTGTAGCTGCTATAATTCCACTCTACAAGTTATTTACTGGCCTGGGTTGATAACACTTTTATCTTAGCATCCTCCCCTACAGCCACTTGTGCCATTCTCTTTTGTTGATACCTTATGACCTTCATGACAGCTGCCATGCTGTCACTGCCAGTGACAAAGGCAGATTTTGACATGACTTTGGCATCTATTAATGTCTTGGTGATGCATCACTTTCCACATTAATTGATTTGACTTAGTCATCTCAAGGCAGTAAAGATACGCAGGGTGAGGTAAAGCCTTTTTCTAGTCTATCAGTGTTATAGCTTTTCTCAGATTTCTAAGCTAGAATTAGCTTACTCTTTCAGTTCTTTACAGTAGTACCCCTAGTTTGACAGCTCTTTTGTTACCCTCATTTTCTTACAACGTTATGCTACCTCCACTCTACTTACCTTTATCCCCACCTGGAGAAACTTGAAATCTGTTTCCTGGAATTAAGTTGGAAAACACAAAGTTTCAAAGTGTTGCCCCTCAAATTATTGCCCGTAGGAACATTAAAGAAAGTTTGTGTACGTTTAGGGACATGCTTGAAGAATTTAGAACGTAATCTTTGTCCATCTCCATTTCTGGTTTAAGAAACCTGATGTGAGAGCTAATTGATTCCTTAGCATCTCATCATTATTTCTCCCAAATTTGGTGTAAATAAAACCCCTGGTTACTTGCTTTGATATGTCAGTATTCCACAGTGAATGGAGATTCCCCTCTCCTACTCTAACTACCTTTACATTATATGAATATGTTTGTATATTAGCAAAGCAATATATAAGCACAAATACCTATAATATACGTTTCTATAATAATTACATTAATATAAATGTAATTACATATATATATGTTTTCAGAAGAGAAGGTCAATGAGGTCGCTATATAAAAATGAATGGTATTGCTATATTCTAGCAAAGAACAATTAGAAAATTAAATCCAAAAACAATTTAATTTACAACAGCATCCAATATCATAAAAATTTTAGAGATAAATTTAACAAAATTTGAGCAAGACTTGTACACTAAAAACTATAAATAAACATTGTTAAGATGAATTAAAGACAGATTTCTCATGTTTATGGATTATGAGATCCAATATTGGTAAAAGAGAAATTTCCCCAAATTGAGTGAACATAATCCAAAGAAAAAACTGTTTGTAGACATTTTCAAACTAATACAAAAATGCAAACGACCTAGAATATCCAAAGCAGTTTGTCAAAAGAATAACAAAGTCAAAAGCAATTTTACAAAAGAAAAACAAAGTTAAAGGACTTAAATTGTTATTAAGAAGAAATAAAGTTGTTAGAAAAATTCAGTCAAGAAATGAACATTGACCCTTATTTCATACCATACATAACAGTTAAGATTTAGCTGAGGCATAAGGATTGTTTAAGCCTAGGAGTTCGTGACAGCCTTGGCAACCTAGCAAGATCCTGTCTCTACAGAAAAATTTAAAAATTAGCCAGGTGTGGTGCTGTGTGCCTGTAGTCTCAGCTATTTAAGAGGCTGAGGCAAGAGGATTGTTGGATCCTAGGAGTCTGAGGCTGCTGTGAGCTATGATGGTGCCACTGCACTCTTGCCTGGGCGACAAAGTGAGACCCTGTCTCGACTAAATAAATAAATAAATAAATAAATAAATAAGATTTAGACCTTGGGACAAGCAAAGATTTCTTGGATAGGACATGAAAAGTGTGAGTCTTAAAAGAAAAATGTACAAAATTGGATTTCATCTAAATTTAAAAGTTTTGTTCTTCAAAATAGAGTGTTTAGAGAATGGAAGTGGAGCTATAGGAAAAGATATCAACGTACATATATCTGACACCTTTGATCTTAAATAAACAAACACTTACTGCTAATTAACATGAAGACAACTGAATTTATTTATTTTTGGCTTGAAACAACCACCATTTTATTTTGACAACTGAAGTTTTAAAATGGAGGAAATATTTGAACAGATGTTCACAAATGAAGTAAAAATGGTCAATAAACACATGATGTTCAACACCATTATCAGAAGAACTGCAAAATAAGACCAGAATGAGATACCACTGTGTATTTATTAGTATAACTAAAATTTAAAAGGCTCTCATTACCAAGTGTTGACAAGGATATGTAGCAAAAAGAACTCTCATGCACAGCCTGGGAGAGTATAAAGTTACCAGTCATTTTGGAAACTGGCAATTTCTTATGAAGTTAAAGTTTTAAACTTAGTAACTCAGCCATTACACACGTACGTATCTTCCAAAGAGAAATTAAAATCTATGTCCACTTAAAGACTTTACATGGACGTTTATAACACCTTTATACATAATAGCCAAAAACTGGAAAGAATTCGATGTTTATTGGCAGGGAAACAACAAAATGTGGTATTCATACAAAGGAATACTGCTCAGCTGTGAAAAGGAGCAAACTATTAACATACTCAGCAACATGACTGGATCTCCAAAACATTAGGCTGAATGAAAGAAACCCGACTAAAAAGAATACATACTGTTTAATTCCTTATATAATTTATTTAATTACTTATATAAGCTTATGTAAGGTTTTAGAAAATAAAAACTAAAATAACAGAAATAAGATCAGTGGTTGCCTGGGCTAGAATTGAGAGTGAGTTTGCCTGCAGAGGGATACAAGCAGACCTCCAGAGAGTAATAAAAATGTTTGGTATTTTGATTTTGATAGTTTGGCCAGGTGTATATATTTATCAAAATTTAGTGAATTGAGGCTGGGCACGGAGGCCCACACCTGTAATCCCAGCACTATAGGAGACCAAGGCAGGTGGATCACTTGAGGTCAGGAGTTCGAGACCAGCCTGGCCAACATGGTGAAACCCTGTCTCTACTAAAAATACACAAAATTAGCCGGACATGGTGGCACACACCTGTAATCCCAGCTACTTAGGAGCCTGAGGTGGAGAATTGCTTAAACCTGGGAGTTGGAGGTTGCAGTGAGACGAGATCACGCCACTGCACTCCAGGCTGGGCAACAGAACAAGACTCTGTCTCAAAAAAAAAAAAAAAAAAGTATTGTAAATGTTATATAGATATAGCTTATTATTTGCAAGTTATATTTTTAGAAAGAAGATCAATAGATGAATAGGAAATGGAATTGAATCTAGAATAAGATAGCAACTAGATGGTAGTGAGTAGGAAAGTAAGAGAATGGTTAATTGAATAGAAAATATATGATAAGAAAAATCACTAGAATTTCATCAGTCTGCTAATTAAGTTATGGTTGTAGTTGAGTCAAATACCTAAAAATTAAATGCCTACTTTAATGGTGCATGAAAAACCACCCCAAAACTTACAGCAACCAAAAATAAGGACTTTAAAAAACTCATGGGTTTGCAGATACTGTTTGATATGACTCTGATTTGGGCAGTAGGTTGGCTGGATGGCTCTAGTGTTCAAGTTGACCTCATCGTCTGTGATCATTCTGAATCTAGGCTGAAGGGATATCAGCCCGGGGCTTCTCCTGGTGTATCACCAGAGCACAAGAACACAAGTTAAACTGTACAGTCACATTTCAAGCCTCTGCTCGTAACATCCCATTGTCCAAATAAAATCACTTGGACAAACCTCAAAAAATTTTATCGTGGGAAGTATTAAACAAACCCAAAGTACTTCTGTGTCCCTCCAGTTTCAACAATTGTCACTATTTTGCAACTCTTGTTTCTTGTATTTCTTCCCTCTTCTATTATGCTCAAGGGCACTAAGAAGAGTGGAGCAGTGCCTTAAAACCAACTGCCCTGTGAGTGCACATAAGCTAGAGGTGGTTGCTTTGATTCTTGAAAATTGGTGGGCATTGATTCTCACAGCCAGGAGCTCAGTTTTAGAAGGATGTGGAGGAGCTTCCGTGCCTTTTTCAACATTTATTGTGACAAATTGCAGCCTCTGCTTTTAGCAGCCACTCATTTTCTAACATTCCTTAGAAAAATGAAAAATTCAGGTAATCATTCAAGAACTAAGAAATGGAAATATAGCCAGGTTTGCTTTGGCAATTTGGTCAAGCTAATCATTGTTTTTATAACCCTGTTAAAGAGAAATTATGAGTTTCTTTATTTGATTAAATATGGCACAAATTTCTGAGTCTTGAAATAGATGAGAATAAGCAGTTTATAATCAACAAATCATAAAAGAAAATGTAAACAACCCAATGGGAAAATGCTAAAAGAATGCTGAGAATTAAGAGAGTCTGTGGAACTAGAGATAGAGTGATTGTATATTATTTATGTGCAGCTTGCCATATTAGGAATACAGATTAGGAATTTGGATACATTGGCTATTAGATATTCATTTCTTGACACAGTTTTAATTATTGTTTAATCCCCATGCATATTGGCTTCGTTAAGTAGAAGATTCTTTTTGCAAATGTTAAAGTGTAAACTGTCTCTGACTGGAGAATTGGCATCATCAAGAAAATAATGACAAAAATATATTTTGAGATATTCAGTACCTTCTTTTTTACAGTGTCTTCTTTCTTGGGGGCCTGTATTATATTTATCACAGAGTTTAATTTACTATGATTTAATTAAACTTTTTTTTTATTTCCCCTGTGAGATTATAAACTCAAGAATAAGGGACTGTGCTCATTGTATCATCAGATAATTCTGCTAGATGCTGTTAAAGATAAAAAAAAAATACAGGCCGGGCACGGTGGCTCACGCCTGTAATTCTAGCACTTTGGGAGGCCAAGGTGGGTGGATCACCTGAGGTCAGGAGTTCAAGACCAGCCTGGCTATCATGGTGAAACCCCATCTTAAAAAAAAAAAGATAAAAAATACATGAAGTGTCTGTTTAGACAATTTGTACTTAATAATCACAGTTTTCTTGGCAGGATAATGAAATGGTTAGAAACATAGGCTCAGGAACCAGATTGCCTGGACTTAAATATTGACTCTGTTATTTAACTACCTCTGTAACCATAGACAAGCAAGAACTTAGTCTTTGTGTGCCTCACTTTCGCTATTTGTAAGACAAGGAATGTTGTGAAGATTAAATACATATAATGCATTTAGAAAAGTACGGTAATGTCTCAATAAGTTATTAGTACAATCATCATCGCTACCACTACCACTACTATCAACATTTTCCAGAAATAAACTTCAAACACTGTTTTAAAATAATATGCTGCATTTAATCAGTTGTGATTGAGTCCTGTCATTTATGTTGAATTGGTAAGTCAAACAATTTGAGCCTATAAATTGTTCCCTCTGCTCTTTTTCTCTAACCGTACTATTGAATGTCACTCATCCATTAATTTCAAGTATACCCTCCTCTAAGGATCCTCTTCCGTTTATTTCCTCCCTCCACTCTCCCAAAATAAGTGTAATTGTTTTGTGTCTGTGCTCTTCCTAGCACTTCCTTTAATCTACAAAATATTTCTTGTAGGCTGGGCATGGTAGCTCATACCTGTAATCTCAGCACTTTGGGAGGTCAATGGGAGAGGGTCACTTGAGCTCAGGAATTCAAGAATAGCCTGGGCAACATGGGGAGACTCCATCTCTTTTTAAAAAAAAAACTGGGTTTGGTGGCACGCGCCTGTGGTACCAGCCACTCAAGAGGCTGAAGTGGGAGGATTGCTTGGGCTCACCTGGGAGTTTGAGGCTGATTATGCCACTGAACTCCAGCCTGGGTGACAAAGTGAGACCCTTTTTAAGAATAAACCCAAGAAACAAAAATGTTGGCTTCACTGTATCCTTAATGGCATTGCTCCACTTTAAGTTGATAACTGATGAGAAGAGTAGTCAAGTAAAGTTGTTTGTGATTTGTTGGAAGAGTATTGAATATGTTTAACACCCAATGGGAAAACCTCATCTGAAAGCATGAGTATGAATTTGAGAAAGAATAATCTTCCATATCAAGTTTCCCTGAAAGCAAGCTGCAGTAAGATCCAGAATGTAATTGGAAAGATTCATTTTAGATAGGAAAAGGGACAATATTGCTATTAAAAGGAGGGAATGACGATAGAGTTGATGGGTTCAGGGGAAGTATAACTATTTAAACAGTATCGCTATTTAAAAGGAGGAATGATGTATAGGCAGGTTTATATGTTTGTGTTGTTGGGAAGCTGAGAAAATTTCTAGTCTTTTTGCCTCATCCTCCTTCAATCCATTACCCTCATTATTACCAGAAGAACCTTTTTTATATTCAACTCTGGTTGTGTCCTTCTCTAAAAAGTACTTACTTCATGCTTTCAGGAAATATTTCTTGAATGCCTCCTATGTGTTAGGCACTGAGAATATAGTAGTAGAAAAAAGTAGGGAAGGGCCTGGCACACACCTGTAATCCCAGCGCTTTGGGAGGCTGAGGCGGGTGAATCACCTGAGATCAGGAGTTCGAGACCAGCCTGGCCAACATGTTGAAACCCCGTCTCTACTAAATATACAAAAATTAGCCAGTCATGGTGGCAGGTGCCTGTAGTCCCAGCTACTAGGGAGGCTGAGGCAGGAGGGTCACTTGAACCTGGGAGGCAGAGATTGCAGTGAGCCAAGATGCACCACTGCACTCCAGCCTGGGCAACAGAGTAAGACTCCGTCTCAAAAAAAAAAAAAAAAAAAAAGGGTAGGCATAGTGATTTCATTTAGCTCTGAATTAGAGGGACATGTGTGTTTCTACTAAATTTACACTGTCACAGAGCTGCCTCTTCTTTCTGCTTACTCTTCTCAGTAGAGAGGAGGGAGAATAAATAGACACTCCTTATATAACTGCCCATGGTTTGTTAGTGGTACATGTCTTTAATGGTCTTCTGATAATAACCTGAATTTACCCGGGGTTGATGTTGGTGGGGCTTTTGTCCTCTCGCTGTTGGTCCTCACTCTAAAGTAGCTCACCGTAGGTTCAGTTGGCTTAGTAGAAGCTAGATGAACTTGAATGGTATAGACTACTGTCTACCAAACTTTGGGGCCTATAGGCACAGGCATGAACTTCTTTCTGGGCATGTTGAAAACCATGAACCAAATGAGGAAGGGAGAAAATTGTATTGCCATTTCTACTGAAATGGAACACCTCAACAAGCCAGCAGAGAGAAAAGTAGCCCCAGAGGTCTGTATTAAAAATGTAGAGTCTTCAAGGCCTTTTGTTCATTGCCCTGTGGTCCCTACTTGCCAATTCCAGGAAAACAGAAATCTCACTTGACAGCTCGTACCACCTTAAATTCTGCCTTATCTGGTAATAATGTTGCCTCTAGGAATGGTTGAACCTCCAAGGACCACATTTAGCAGGTACAGCCCCGTCTCCAAGTGGACTCACCAGCATCTGTTAACCAGGAAAGCTGGAGAAATCTAAGGTTGTTGCTGTTTCCCTTGCTCTTGGGTCCTCACTCTTCCCTGGTTAGATGGTGCATTACAGAAAATGAAGTGCCAGTCCTGTTCTCATCTACCTTCAGCTTCCAGTGTACTTGCCTACTGTCATTAGTATCCTTATTTTGACAGTTGTATCCCTTCAGTGAGGTAGGTAGTAGGAGGAAGAGAAGTTGAGAACTTGTGTTCTGGCTGTCATTTCCACAGAATCCCTAAATAGCAAATTTAAAACAAAGGTTTTCAGAGGAAAGCATGAGGTGCCACCACTGCCACCAGCACTGCTGTGCCAGAGCCGTGCCCTGCCTCCCCTGCTTCCCAACACCACAGCTTATATCCTCCAGCCTATTCCTACAATCTGTTGAAACTTGGTTGAATACTATGAAGTTCTAGGCATATAAAGACTTACCTTGCCCAAAGTTATTAAAGAGGCATATTAGGAACTGGTACCTAGGTGGCACCCAGATAAAAATCCTGAGAATAGAGATGAAACAGAAAATTCAGACAAGTAGCTGAAGCAGATATGATATTATCACATGCTAAAAAATGGGACATCTATGGCAAATATGGCAAAGAAATTGAATGGTGGAGGAGGAGTTGGAAGTCATTTTGACAGTATGTTTTAGTTTCATTTCACATTCTTGTAACCCAGATGATGTCTTCAGGGACTTTTTTGGTAGAAGGGACCCATTTTAATTCAACTTCTATGAAAATTCATTTGAGGACATTTTTCGGGAATCAAAGGGGTTCCTGAAGAAGCAGAAGCTGAGGAACAGTTGTTTTTCTCCACCTTGAGTGGATTTCCATCTTTTGGAAGTGGATTTTCTTCTTTTGTTACAAGATTTGCTTCATTCAGTCATGAGGTCATGGAGGCCTCACTTCATTTCCTTCCACATCATTTGGTGGTAGTGCCATGGACAACTTCAAATTTGTATCAACTTCTACCTAAAATAGTTGATGGCAGAAAATCACTACAAAAATTGTTGAGAAGGATCAAAAAAGAGTCAAAGTCCTTACCAATAAATGGTGAGGAGCAGCTGCTACCCTTGCATAACAAGTAATTCAACACACACATTTGAACAGAAATGTTTAACACGGACCATGGAGGATTAAAGAACGTTTCTTTGAAGATTTCAGATGAACTCGACTTTCATTGTAGTTGTACCTAATCCAGAGTATTTATAAACAGCTCACTGGAGTCCCTATTTGTCTTAAACTTTCGAATTTATTGTTGACACCACATAATAGGACCTTTTTCTTAAACTTTAAAATTGTAAATCTGTGTATGCACGTTTGCTTTCATTATTAAATATACTCTTAGTTGAACCTTGACTCTATTTTTTTCTGTATTTAGTAGTGTAAGTTATTAATGCATTCATGGTAATACATATCTGGTTTAATATAAATTAAGGATGTTTTCTAGTTGTGGGTGAATGCTAGCAACTTAGTTTTGACAATTCTTTAATGTTAAGCTGAAACTTTAAAAGTAAAATTTGAGAGGGTCGAACATTTACCTACTGAGTATACTGCGCACTCAATATTCAGAGTTCACTAACAGCCCAGACTCCAGCGCTGTGTCATATATGCATGTGAGAAATCTGCACTTGTACTCCCTAAATATATAAAATGTTTTTAAAAATTTAAGTAAACCTGGTAAACTGGGTCTTTGTCATTTGTTTTTTTAAAAAAGAAATGCCGGCCGGGCTCGGTGGCTCATGCCCGTAATCCCAGCACTGTAGGAGGCCAAGGTGAGCAGATCACAATTTCAGGAGTTTGAGACCAGCCGGGCCAACGTGATGAAACCTCATCTCTACTAAAAATACAAAAATTAGCCAGGCATGGTAGTGCACATCTGTAATCCCAGCTACTCCAGAAGCTGAGGCAGGAGAATTGCTTGAACCCTGGAGGCGGAGGTTGCAGTGAGCGGAGATCGCACCACTGACTGTGCTCCAGCCTGGGCAGCAAAGCAAGACTCCATCTCAGAAAAAAAAAAAAAAGCAAATGTGTTTGGTGCATTCTTTCCTAAGTGGGAAGAAATACATAAAAGTTTTTACTAGTTGAAGATTTATTTAAACCATAACATTTCATATATAATTTCCTTGAAATCTCTTGATTTCTAAAATTATGTCTTTATTAAGACAGGAGCTTTAAATGAAAAAAATCTAAGCATTTAGAGTAGTAAGTTTCCTGATACTTAATTAGTATCCCTCATCTGAGCAACTTAAATAGTATTTAAATAAATAGCTTAAATATATAGTGTTATTTTTTTTTCATAATTTTAGACTTGTTTCTTAGAGTAAAAAAGCATAAACAAGTATTGTTGAGAATATTGTTTCATTCTTAAGGTCAATGTCCTAAGTCCTTAATACATTTTCTGTAATTTTGCAAAAATTAAAATATAAATAAATACAGAAAGGAATCCAAATAATAATTATGCCTTGCTATGAAAATTTATGAAGTGAACACATCTCAAATCAAGATATTGAATGTTTTCAGCTGTTCAGAAGCTTCCCTCATCTTCCTCTGCATCATTATCCTTCCCCTACAAACATACACCGACTGTTCTGTCATCATCAATTATTTGTTTTACCATTTTCTGAACGTTATATAAATGAAATCATTTAGTATGTATGTATGTATGTATGTATGTATTATTATTATTTTAAGACTGAGTCTCGCTCTGTTGCTCAGGCTGGAGTCCAATGGCACGATCTTGGCTCACTGCAACCTCTACCTCCCGGGTTTCCAGCCCAGGCAACAGAGTGAGACCCTGTCCCCACCAAAAAAATAAAAAAATCAACTGACCATATTGTAAGAGTATATTTCTGGACTGTTTATTTCATTGGTCTAGTCGGATACCAGTACCATACTGCCTTGATTACTGTTGCATTGTAATAAATTTTGAAAATAGGAAATGTGAGTCTTCCAACTCTGTTTTTTTAAAGGTTGTTTTATTAATTCTGGGCCCCTTATATTTCCATATAATTTTTATGATCAGCTGGTCAATTTCTGCAAGATTAAGGGAAGAAGGAAAGGTAACAAGTAAGCAAGCAACTGGAATTTTGATAAGGATTGCATTAAATTGGTAGATTGATTTGGGGAGTATTGATATCATCACAAAAACCATGAACATGGAAAACCATAATCCCCTCCCAAAAAAAACCTTAAAGACTTGATACATACAATGTGGATGAAACTCATTCTAAAATGTACGTTGCCACCAAAGACCAGACAAACTTTAAAATATGTCAAAGAATTTTCTTAAATTTTTTTTAAATCACTTTCTCTGTTCTTAAAAATTAAGAACCCAGTAACCCTGATGATTATGCACAGATTTATCTCTCTTAAGCTACCACTATTTCCATAAAAAAAAAAAACCTTCCCTTTTAGTGATCTTCAAATGGCTGTATTGTTAATTGTAATCGAGGGGAGAAAGGCTATCTTTATTCCGCTGACCAGACTTTATTCTGCTGGTTAAGTCTTCATTTTGCAGGCAGAGAGGTTTTATCGTAACAGTTACTTGCGAGTCAGAAATGAAACAAAAAGGGAAGAAAAATGGTAGTATTTAGGGAAGAATACAGAACCAACGTACACTAAGTAGGAAAAAATGAAAATTTATGACCTGTTGACATTTTACGTATACTTTTAAAGGAGATGGTTTGGAGGGAGGAATTTTTTGACCATATTTCAATATGCAATATTTGAATACACTGTTATGTTAGTACAAAAGTAATTGTGGTTTTTGCCATTACTTTTAATGGTACCATAATGGAAAAAAACTCAATTACTTTTGCACCAACCTAATAAATTCCTACAAGTGAGAAGCTGTTTATCTGGTCCTACAGAGCAACTTCAAAATATATTTCAGATATCCAACCTTCTAAAATATATATATTTATGTAATTTTTAATTTGTGAGACAGGATCTTGCTCTGTCGCCCAGACTGGAGTGCAGTGACACAATCACAGCTGACTGCCATCTCAGCCTCCTGGGTTCAAACAGTTCTCCCACTTCAGCCTCCTAAGTAGCCGGGACCACAGGCACATGTCACCATATCTGGCTAATTTTTGTATTTTTTTTGTAGAGTTGGGTTTTCACCATGTTGCCCAGGCTGGTCTTGAACTCCAGAGCTCAAGCTATCAACCTGCCTTGGCTGCCTTGGCGTCCCAAAGTGCTGGGATTTTAAACATGAGCCACAGCGCCTAGCCTTACTCTTTTTTGTTTTCAGAAGGAACTATTTTTAATTTATTTTGAAATAGGAAATGAAAATGAATTCGGGAAGAAGGTACTGACAGGGAAGTCTGTAATCTAGAAACTAGAAAGGAGGTGCTTCTACTGTTTCTACTTTCTTCCACCAGGAATCCTAGAATACTTTAAGGAAGAGGAGACAGAGGCAGCTGTTGGTATTCTAAGACTTAAGATGGATCGATTCACAATTAGGTCCCTGTCTGTTACTTGAGAATCCTCCACTGATTCATCTACTAGGCCTTTTCATAATGTGCAAAATTTTACTCAAGATCAACAAATAAGAAAAGTTCAAAACAAATGTAATTGCCAAAGATAGTTTTCTCATACCATAACCTGGTATCGGATTTTTTTCATTGTAAAGTGCATGACAAATAATGTCATACTGATGTCATCCTCAAATGATATTTTGAGATGAGGTAAATAAATAGGAAGAGAAAAAGTAGATTTAGCAAGGTGTAAAAATACAAGTCAAACCAAATGAAAAGGACCTGGTGTGGTAGCAGTATCTAATATAGCCCCACAGAAGAATTCTTGAACTTCTTTCTGCATTAGTACTTGGAAGTACTGAAAGTAGTAACATAGAAGGGGTTGCAGTTATCTCTTAACCTTTGTTTGATTACCTTACTTAATGTTTACAACATGCTTTGTTAGGATTATTGAGATTAACATACTATAAGCAATATGCCTGTTAATAAGTTATGTCTTATTTAGACATCCTCACCATTTGTAACATTTCTTTCCACTGAGGAAGACACTGTGTCTTGCTAATTGGGAGCATAGATTCTGGAGTCAGGGAGCTCAAGTTGTAATCCTGGCTCTACCATTTACTGGTTTTGTGACCTTGAGCAAATAATTTAATTTCTTTGTGCCTCCATTTTTTCATCTGTAGAATGAGGGTAATATTTTTTACCTTAGGAAGTGGTATCTAAAGTTATTAAGATTAAGTAAGCTAATATATGTGAAGTGTTTATGTTAGTGACTTATATGTAATAAGCATTATATAAGTATATGTTAAAGAAATATATACTCATTTTTCATATTGATTATAAAGTTTTCAAAGTCAATGACTATCTCCATGTTATATAAATTCTCATATCTGTTATTAACCATGTACATAGAAAACACTTATTAATTATCATAATAACTCTATAGGAGACAGTGAAACAGAGCCCCAGAGGTCTGGAATCCGTGATGAGAAAAATTTGCAAAAGATTAGTTAGTTTAACCTTTAAGAGGGAGGAAAGTGTTGTTTATTAATTTGAAGTGAGCAGTTTTACCTTTTCATTTCATCAAGGAATAAGAAGCTTTCAGTTATTTTTGAGACAAAAATAAGTATCTAAATGTTTATAATATAAAAATAACCTGACTGATTTTCTTACTTCTTCTGTGGCAGAGAAATCTATTTATGTTGCCTCTGGGAGGATAATAGGAGAGGAAGAATAGAGCCTTGTTTTTCTACTTTGACATAGATTCAGTGAGAGTTCTACAGAGATTTTCCACAGATGGAACACTTGAGTTCAGTACTAATATGCAAAAATACACATATACCCTATCTCTGACCCCCCAGCTTGTGACTTTATTAGAGAAGTTAATATAAATGTTAAATGGAATAATAACAATGCAGACCGTACCTTTCTTGGCATTTGGAGTGGTTTACTGTGTAATACTGAATATCCTAAACAATAGGATATGATTGTGTTTTGTGATGCTGTTGTGTTTTGGCAACAAACTATATGACATTACAGTTAATATTTATAATGCTAAAAGGATATATCTGACCCCATAAAAAGATTTTTGTATTGTCCTTTAAAATCTGTGCTACTGTGGATTGTTACAAGGTGACATTAAATGCTCTGAATTTAAAACAAAACCTGAATACATGTGGACAGTAAGTCAACTTAACATAAACAGATACTCATTTTAGATAAAATTTTTTTCTGCCACACATTTATAATCATTTTGAGTTCCCTGGCTCATTTTTATTTGATTCGTATAAAGTTTTTATTTGGAAACAAATTCATATTGAAAGTGAGTAGTTCAAGAAAAACCTCATAACCTTGTAATTTTTGAGTTAAAATGTGAAAACTAAAGAAATGATCAAAGTGAATGTACAAACAGTTACAGAACTAGACCATTTTATTTTGAAAGATTCATGTTCTTCAATGCCTTCTTGTTAACAGGTGATGCTGAACAAGAGCTTGGCCCCCCTCCGTCTGTAGATGAGGCAGCAAACACACTCATGACTCGTCTGGGTTTCCTCCTTGGAGAGAAAGTCACAGAAGTTCAGCCAGGTGACCAATACAGCATGGAAGTACAGGATGAAAATCAGGTAAGCTGTTTGCTATCACCTTTGTGAAACATGGTGTGAGTCACCTTATTATGCCAGAAATAATCCCAATTGTTGAATCCCTTTTAAGGCCTAGAATACAACTTAATTTTCCATAATCACTATTATTTCTTCAGTTTATGAATCATCTACTTTTAGGTTTTGATTGATTTAATGAATGAATGAATGAGCAAGCCAACAAAATTGGCAGATATATAAGCACTGCACCCCAAATTTGCAGAATATATATTCCTTTCCAGTGGATGTGGATTATTTACCAGTTTGATGATATGCTGAGCCATAGAGCAGGTCTTGACAAGTTTCCAAAGATTCCAGCTACTGTGACCACAGTAGAATTTATCAGTTACAAAATGATGATTTAGAAAACAGTATCTAAAAGATTACTTGGATCATTAATTCAGATTTTCTACTTTTCTAAAATTCAAATTTAAAACTAGTATTTCTTTTTAAGCACATCTTTAGCTACATCCTACAAGTTTTGTTAGACTTAGTTTTTATTATTTCAGTTTAACATATTTTCTAATTTTTTTGTGATTTCCTCTTGGACTCAAAGGCTATTTAGAAGTATATCACTCAATATCTAAGTATTTGGGAATTTTTCTAAGTATCCATCTCAGAAAGTGAAAAAAAAAATCCACAATTTAAAAAATATGGTATAGTTTTCTCTTTTTTGTTGTTGCTATTTTCAATTTTTCAGTTTAAATGTAGCAAAATAAAGTACTAGAGTCAGATTCATTTATATGGTGTTAATCTTCAACATGAATATCTGATAGTGAAGCATTTTATTGAGAAGATGACAAACTTTAAATTGCATATTTTTATTAATAAATATTAGTGAAGATTCTATATCATATATTACATTTGTCACAATGAGATAGACAAGGATTATTTGAATATATTTATGTATCATGTGGATATGTTCAGCTGTTTCCGGGCTCTCTCCTCAAGCCTCACTCTTTAGGTTATTGGTTTTGCTAGCTGCACACTATCATTACCTGGGGAATTTTTGTAAAATTAAGATACTCGGTGACTCTGATCTTACTGATCCTCTTCATTCTTATTTGTTTAAATACTGTCTTAACTCCCTAATTGTCTCTAGCCCTGCCTTTTCCCCTTTACTTGAAATTTGTATATTTAGCTTTCTACATTATATTTTCTACCTAATGTTTAAAATGTATCCCAAACTTAACATGTCAAAAACGGAACCCTTGCACATCTCCCTAGAGCCGGTTCGTTCCGCAATGTTTCCCATATGAATAAATGGTATCACCTACTTGCTTAGAACAAAAGCACTGGAGCCATTTGACTTCCGTCAGACCCATATTCACTCTTTCAGCAAATCAAAGACTCTGTTGTACTCAATCTGGTCCCTTCTCACTCACTATTCCCACTGCTATACCCAAGTTCAAGCCACTGTCATCTTTTGACTGTGCTACTGCAATAGGCACTAGAATGTAAGGCTAGAAGGCTGGCATTTTTGCCTATTCTACCCATTGCTGTATCCTCTGCCCCTAGAACATTACTGTCATTGCTAAGTGCCCAGTAGGTATTATTATATGAATAAATGGCCACTTGTTAGATCTCTGCTTCCACTCTTGCCCGCCTGTAGTCTGTTCACACAGTAGCCAGAATGATCCTTGTAAAATGTGAATCCAATTCTGTCACTTCGCTTATAATCTTCTACTGTATTTATTTTGGGATAAAATCTAAAATCTTTACCATGCCCTGGAAGGCCGCACCTGATCTAGCCACTTGCTGCCTCTCCTACATCACTTCCTACCCCTCTCCCTTTCATGCACTGCTCTCCAGCCACATTGGCCTCCTTGTCTTTCGCCAGACACATCAACTATATTCATTTGTACTGGAATGTTCTTCCTGCATAACTCACTTTCTCACTTATTCAGTGTTCTGCTTAAATGTTACCTCCTTGGAGAGGTCTCACTTAATTCCTCTTTGAATAATTGCACCTGCACATTCCTATATCCCCTTATCCTTCTACTTTATTTTTTCATAACTCTTAGCATTAACTGATATTACATTGTGTGTTTAGTTGCGAGGTTGTTTTACGTCACGACAAGAATGTATGTTTCGTGATGGCAGAGCTGATGATTTTTTAAATCAATTTATAATGTAACTATGTCAATATGCTGTGCTCTGTGAATAAAAAATGAGAATGAGATTGTTGAGGGATTTTTGAAAATTGGGATCAGTAAAACATGTTTTATTTTTCATTTCTGGATATTCATATCAAGTCAAAATGTGACTGTTCTAATAATGACCAGGTAACATGATGTCTTATATCTTATAACCTGAATATTTTTCAAGGACACTGTCATTTCTACACAGCTACATTTCCTTGGATGATAAAATGTATACTTGTTGCTCTTGAGAGTCTGCATGTTACAGAGATTTCAACATAAAGGCACAAGTCTATGGAGTGTACCTTACTTGTACATTACTGGATAACATAATCTTAAGTAAATGAGCAGTATCATTGATTTAATATAATTAAATATAATTAAAGCAATATGGTATAATAGAAAAGCCATTGAACCAGGAGGGAGAAAATTTGTGTTCTAGTTCCAACTCTACCACCTACCACTTTGTAAATTTGGACATGTCACTTAACCTGTCAGAGCTTTATATTTTTCATAGGTAATAATAGCTGACAATTATTAAATACCTGCTGTGTACCAATCATTGTACTAATTGTTCTACTTGCACTATTTTGTTTACACTTCTTCACAATCCAATGCAGTAGAGTTCATTTATATTCCAATTTTCAAATAAGAGTTGGAAACACACTGCCGGAAAGTGATGGAATGGTATTCATATCCAGACAGTCTGCTCTTATAACCTATGTTCTTAACAGCCACACCATACTGTTCCAGTGTAATATGATATAATAACACCTGACAGTGCTGTAGAAAGGTTCAAGTTAAATCATGAATATGAAAATACTTTGTAAGCTGTAAAATGCCATAGAAATAAAACGTATAAAATAATATGCAACATAGTACATAAATATATGCAGGAACTGTACAATTTGGGGAAAATTATATCATAACTTTCATACTTCTGTTGGTTTCATTTTCACATTTCTTAAGTGGTATGCCTCTCATACCAGGTTGATAAGGAAGGAGTAAATGAGATAATATATAAAAATATTTTTAAATTGTTAAGCTTTAAACAAATGTAAAATATTAATAATGAAAGTAAATAATAGCCTTCTTGCAATATAATATATGCCAGAACTATCTTGGAACCACACAAGAAAGTGGCTAAATTGATTTCTGATCTCAGGAAGATTATTAAGAAGTAGGAGGTCATGTTAATTTGGTGACTTTCTTCTGAGCTAAACAGTATATTAACAAAGATAAACTGCCATGTTTAAGAAGATGATGTAGTGATGATATTCTCAAAATAGTACTAGTAATGACAGAATCTAATGCAAGTCAGCATATATCATTTTTCTGCAAAAAAACAAAGCATGAAAGTGATATTTACCTGATCCCTTTATTCTTTCAGTAGTTTCCAAAGTGTTTGAATGGATCTTATGAATTTCCTCTTTAGCTTCTTACTGTGTGTATTTGTAGGACCTTTAAGAGATCCAGATTGGGAGCTTTCTTAGGATCCTTCTGGAGAACATTAAGGACAATGGGGAAACACTGAAAGGTTTAGGAAGTGCAGTAGCTTAAATAGATGTTCATTTTAGCCTACAGGATGGAGAATAGATAATGTCTTTCTCTAGCTCATGAACTGGTTTCCTTAAATAAATATTGGGCCTGCCTTTTAAGTCATAAGCCATGAACAATTTTCTGTTTTCTAAATGGCTTGATATTTAAGCTTTGCTTTTACAGTTAAAGCTTTTAAAGTATACATTTTGTGATATGTGCTTTATTTTGCAGAAAACAACTTAGAGTAAAAATAAGTAAGTGCCGTTTGGGCTTAACCTCCACATTGTCTATATTATGCATTAATACAGTTTTCTTTCACAAAGAACAGGATGAGAATCTTGTCTAAGAACAGAAATGAGTTGTTATAAAAGTAATAGATTCATACCGTAATAAAACTTCCTTTTTTTTTTTTTGAGACAGAGTTTCACTCTCTGTTGCCCAGGCGAGAGTGCAGTGGTATGACCTTGGCTCACTGCAACCTCTGCCTCCTGGGTTCAAGTGACTCTCATGCCTCAGCCTCCTGAATAGCTAGGACTACAGGCATGCACCACCACACCCAGCTAATTTTTGTATTTTTAATAAAGATGGGGTTTTGCCATGTTGGCCAGCCTGGTCTCAAACTCTTGGCCTTAAGAAGTCCACCTGCCGCAAGCCTCCCAAAGTGCTGGGATTACAGACATAAGCTACCACGTCGGGCCAAAAACTTTTCCAATATGGGGTGACTATGGCTATATCTAATGTAAAAGACCTGAGTACAGTTCATTTCATCTGCCCACATTTGTCTCAAACTGGGAGTGGGAGGTTAAAAATTATTTGCCAAATTTCTAACCTGAAGGATTCAGTAAATCTGGATGGGGCTCAGTATCTGTCAATTTTGTGAGAGAGCTTGCATGTTTGTTTTTTTATATGGCACAAGTGATATTACTGTGTGCCTAGTTAAGAATCATTGCTCTGTAAGGGAAAAAAGATTTTAAGGGTTAAAAAAAAAAAAGAATCATTGCTCTGGGAGACCAGCATCATATTATAAAAATAGAGATTATGAACAAATTGAAACTCTCCCCTTCCCTGGAAAGATAACATATAGTGGAAGAGAAATTTGGATAAATTTGGAAGCTTACTCTGTTGTTAAGAAAAATCAGATTCTAATATTATTGATACGATTAAAAAGATTTATTTGGTTGGAGGATAATGAAAATATCACCTGTTCTTGGTTGAGTCAAATGTATCTTTTGTAACCTGGTTATAGTATTTAAACTAAAATCAAAACCTAGATTCAACACAGGTGATACAAAAGCAAAACCTAGATTCAGCACAGATAATACAATTGACTGCATCTAGAAATCATCTTAGGATGAGTTGAAAAGCCTTAATATTCACATAGCTAGTTATCAACACATTCCCCAGTTATTAAATTTTAGCAGAAAGGCTATGAATAGACTCCATATGTAAAGAAGTTAAAAGGCTTCTTTTAAATTTAACATTTAAATATGTTAAATTTTTCATTAGTGCGTCTTCCAGTAATTTTGCTGCTGATCATGTAATAATTTTAAAAAGGATAAAACATAGGCCGGGCGTGGTGACTCAACACCTGTAATCCCAGCACTTTAGTAGGCCAAGGTGGGTGGAACATGAGGTCAGGAGTTCAAGACCAGACTGACCAAGATGGTGAAACTCCATCTCTACTAAAACTACAAAAATTAGCTGAGCACTGTGGCAGGCGCCTGTGATCCCAGCTACTCGGGAGGCTGAGGCAGGAGAATCACTTGAACCTGGGCCGCAGAGGTTGCAGTGAGCCAAGATCATGCCACTGCACTTCAGCTTGGGCAACAGAATGAGACTCTGTCTCAAAAAAAAAAAAAAAAGATACAATGTGTTTGAAAAAAAATACTTTTATTCACTATTGTAGTAATTTATTTGTGTAGAAAGAGATGAAGAAAAGTGAATTGTCATTCAATTAGGTAAACCAAGAATACATTACCACCAACCTTTTGAGTAATTATTCCTTCCTTCACACTAAAACTTCAGTGTTACATATTGAAGCAAATAACTTCAAGTGTAAGAATCATTCAGGATACAAAGTGATCTCAGGCTGTAATGCTGTTACAGAGAAGTTATTTAGGTTTGTATTAAATTAATAGTATTCTGTTTTATTAGACAAACTTTTAGAATAAGGCATTTTTTTCCCTGCATTCATTTATTGTCTCTGGACAGCTGCCTGTGTATCAAAAAGACACTTCTTTGCATTAAGAACTTTATTTCTTCCCAGCTGTAGGGATTTCTTTTTCCCCCTCCATCTAAAGAAAATTATTGGCTGGGCACGGTGGCTCACACCTGTAATCCCAGCACTTTGGGAGGTCAAGGCAGGTGGATGACCTGAGGTCAGGAGTTCGAGACCAGCCTGAGCAACATGGTGAAATCCCTCTCTACTAAAAATACAAAACTAGTTGACTGTGGTGGTGCATGCCTGTAATCCCAGCTGCTTGGGAGGTTAATGCAGGAGAATTGCTTGAACCTGGGAGGTGGAGGTTGCAGTGAGCCAGGATTGCACCATTGCACTCCAGCCTGGGCAACAAGAGTGAAACTCCATCACAAAAAAAAAAAAAGGAAGGAAGGAAAAAAAGAGAGAGAAAGAGGAAGGGAAGGAGAGAGGGAGGAAGAAAGGAAGGAAGGAAGGAAGGAAAAGTATTAACAATGCAAACTTCCAGGTCTTCAAAACAGTTTTATTGATTGCAAGGAAAACTTCCAAATAGCAAGGAAAACTTGATTTAATAAAAAAAATTCTCTGTTCTGTTAATGAATGGCAATTATAGGGCACTTGTCACTGGAAATTTAGTAGGCTGAAAAATTGGCAACAGTCTCTGTTAATGTTAAATTCATCAAGTTTCACATTAATTTGTAGACCCCAAAGTCCTTATCCGAGAAGCAAAAACAAATAGAACCTAATAGATGCAAGAGCTATGCATGTAGTTTTTTTTCTTCCATCAAAGCATTTATTTTATCTTAAAATATACTTTAACAGTCGGTCAGGTTATCTTACTTATTCATGATTCCAATTTTTCAGACCTCAGCAATCACCCAGCGGATAAGTCCCTGTTCCACCCTGACTAGCAGCACTGCCTCTCCACCAGCCAGTAGCCCCTGCTCTACACTCCCACCCATCAGTACAAATGCAACCGCCAAGGATTGCAGCTATGGGGCTGTTACTAGTCCAACCTCTACCCTTGAAAGCAGAGATAGTGGCATCATTGGTGAGTTGGTTTTTATATTGATAATTTTGTGTCCTTTTTTTTCTTTTTACCTTTTAAAAATAATTACACACGCTTAAGGTTTTCAAAAATTCTGCTTTTGAGTTGTTGAGATGTATATATAAAACTTTCCTGGTCTTTTTAATGATGCTGGAGAGAGAAACTTAAGGGTAAACAAAGTGAAAGGTATTCCTCCCTGCTTAAGCACTTCTTATCAGGATAAGGAGTGGATTTTAAAAAAAAAGTCTGTCCACTTCTTTCTGTAAATTCATGTATATTATCTACCAACAGAAGTAGTTCATTCCTTGCTGGTATAGTCGAGAGTTTTATGAAAGAAAGATGAGATTAGATTAAGTGGAAAAAAGAGTTATGATTTGAGTTGTTCTGGCTCTATTTGTGCAAACCATGTATCAGTTAGTTTTGGGAGCCCCTTTAGATTTTGTTTTTCTTCTCGTCAATAAGACATCCCTGTTTTTTTACCTTCTGCAAAGTAGAAAAATGGTATTTCTTTGCTTATGATTTGAAACCTTAGACCAATACATTTTTATGGCAAGCTTGGGCATAAAAAGAACTTGAAACTTGAAAGTATTCAAGCAAAGAAATTTTCCATTTCATTTTTTCCTTGTGGATTTTCTAATACCTCTTTTTTTCCTGAAGATCCTAGTTGACTACTTAGTACTAGAAATATATCTAAATAATCTTCAACCCAATTAGCAGTTTGCAGCAGATACTAAAACCACTCTGATAAGGGCAATGCTGATGGGACATTGTGTGGTTTATTATCTCTAATCAACTCTAGGTAAACATTTCATCAGAGCCAGATGTGGACTGCTGGAGACTTATTTATGTTCAGGAGAAAGGCAGTCATCATTTATATGTATTATTATGATTCGACACCTCTTGCTATGAAAATCATATAGGATATTTCTAGCTCAGGAAATCTTTCATCATATTCAAAATTTTGAGTGATCTTTCTAGAGAAGTATTTCCAACTAATGCATTTTGGACTAGAAAATATTAAAGTATTGTGATTACTCTTTGGGACACTGTTCTAATGCTTTTCTTATAGTTAGGTATGGAGATAAGAAGAGTAGGGGAAGAATATAGTTCTGGAACTTCTCAGTTTTTATGGTTATCAAGTTGTATAATGATTCAGATGTTGAACATTATTTGATACCGTTGGTATTTATAAAATGCTAAAAAATTGCATTTCCTTTAATAATGGAGTTACCAATAGACTCCTTTGGACAAATAAGTCTGTGTGCATTTTCTAGTCAGAGATGATAATTTACAAATAGTGTTAAGCTATGTGTTTATACTCTGTGAGAGGATAAAATGGAAATTGGGCCTCTGTCCAAAAGATAAATGGCATTTCTGGGTATTCCTTTTCTATCTGACAGCCAGATGATGACAGCGTCATAGTCTCCAGCAGCTTTACGTAGAATAAAGAAGAGGAAGGAATATAGGTGGTAATAAAAATAATTTTAATTAAAAGTAATTTATGGCTAGATTTCTCTTAAGACCCCCAAATTATAGTATATGCCAACCCCAGTTAAGTATTTAGGAGTAGAGCATAAATGGGGAGTAAATGTGTTCCATCATCTATGACATTGCACATATGAATGTATGGGTTTATATTTATACATAGGTAGACAAAAGTGATTATGTTTTTTCCTCTCCGCTTCTGGGCCCCAGGTGAAGAGAGTTGATTTAGTAATACTCCTCAGTATATGTAAGTGAAGAGAGTTGAATTGATAACACTCCTCAGTATATACAGATTGGTCTGTATAAAGCTCCTTTCAGTTTATTTTATTACTTTTCCCTTTATCCTCAATCCCATTCAATTGCAGCCATGCTATTATATTTATGTAAGTCCTTGAATATTATATGTTGTTTTTTGTGTATGTATGTGATTTTAATTTATAAAGTGGCATGTTAATACAGATCTTTTTCTACTTTTTAAAATCTACATAAACACCAAATTTCTTGCTTCTGATGATGTAAGTATTCTTTACATTTTGCTTGTGAACGCTTAGGTTACCTCCAACTCCTCTACCATATGTACATACCTTTTCTGGAGTTTATGCCTAGGACTGGAATTACTGAGTCATGGAGCATACCATTATTTAAGTTCATGAAGTACTTCCAGATTATTATTCAGAATAGTTGCAGTAATTCACATTGTCATCTGCAGTATGTAAATCTTTAACACTAGCTAGCCCACTTCTAAAATCCAAAAACTCTGAAAACCTTAAGTTTTTAAAAATATAAATTTACATCAAACCCATTTGGCTGTAAAATTTTACCTGAACTAAGATCAGGCTACTTATACTGTTTATCCTACTAAATATGAATATTCATACATTTTATTGTAGAAATGTTAATATACTTGGTTACAGGATACTGTTCCCTATGCCATATAGTGTCTGTACCTTTTAAAATATGAGACATTATGTATTTTGAAACATCTTCAGAGTTTCATATATGTGATTGTAGACCTGTGTCATCTAACTTTCTGATTTTAGTAAATCTGATGGTTATAAAGGTGTCTTATTTTAATATGCATTTCTTACATTAGTGTAGAGGTTCTGCAGCTCTTCATATGCTCACTGTCTATTGTATACTTGTTAAGAGGAGTCATTCAAATGGAAATAGGTGAAGTTTTGGGAAAAGAAGAATCTCAAGAAGGCAAATGCAAAGAGAAGAAAACAGAAGACTGAGCACAAAATCTTAAAGCACGTTCAAAGAGCAGGGAATTGGAAGTGGGAGAAGAATGAGCCAGTGGACACCAAAAAAAGGAGTACTCAGATAAATTGGAGAAAAATTGGGGCAATACACTGTTACCAAAGCCAAGGGGGACACATGTTTCAAGGAAGGGGTGCGGGAAGATTGGTCAACAAATGACAGAATTTGAGAAGGCAAAGGAAAATGAGGATGATTAAAGAATAAAAGTAAATATTTTTCCCACATTTAGCTTCCTTCTATAGATTATCAAATAAAAATATTTATTTGTTTAGAAGTTGTGGCAGATGTTAATGCCATGACTGCAAAGTGTATCTCTAACTTACATAAATGCACATCAATGTGTGGATTCATTCGTTTTAAATAAATATTGAGTAAACAAAAAGTATTTTTACAGCGAAGTTGCAGGATACAAAATCAACACTAAAGCAAGTTGTATTTCTATATACTAAAGATGAAAAATTCAAAACAAAAAATAAGGAAACAGTTTTATTATGGTGACATTACAAAGAATAAAATAGGAATAAATTTAACCAAGGAGGCAAAAAAAATTGTACATTGAAAACTACAAAACATTGCAGAAGAAATTTTAAGACTTAAATGGAAAGATATCCTGTGTTCATGGATTGGAAGACTTAATATTGTTAAGATAAAAATATTTTCCAAAGCAATCTACAGATTCAAAGCAGTCTCTATCACAATCTCAACAATGGTCTTTGCAGAAATAGAAATATCCAGCTGGGAATGGTTGCATGAACTTGTAGTCCCAGCTCCTCGGGAGGCTGAGGCAGGAGGACCATTTGAGCCAGGAGTTCAAGTCCAGCCTGGAAAACCTAGCAAGACTCTGTCTCTATTTTAAAAAAAGAAAAAAAGAAAGATTCATCCTAAAAGTCATATGGAATCTTAAAGGACCCCAAATAGCATAAACAATCTTGAAAAAGAACAAAATTTGAGGACTCACATTTCATGATTTCAAAACTTATTACAAAGCTGCAGTAAAGCAGTGTAAAGAGACCAGAAATAGGGGGCCAGATGCAGTGGCTCATGCCTGTAATCCTAGCACTTTGGGAGGCCGAGACAGGCAGATCACTTGAGGTCAGGAGGTTTGAGACGAGCCTGGCCAACATGGTGAAACCCTGTCCCCACTAAAAATACAAAAAGTAGCCAGGTTTGGTAACAGGAGCCTGTAATCCCAGCTACTCGGGAGGCTGAGGCAGAAGAATCACTTGAACCTGGGAGGCAGAGGTTGCAGTGAGCCGAGATTGAGCCAGTGCACTCCAGCCTGGGCAACTGAGCAAGACTGTCTCTCAAAAATAAATAAACAAAAATAAAGAGACCAGAAATAAATTCTTGCATATATGGTCAAATGGTTTTTGACAAGGGTCCTACGACTATGTGGCATGGGCAGTCTTTTCAGCAGTTAGTACTGGGAAAATTGAAGATTGACCTGCAAAAGAATGAAGTTGGTTATTTACCATCTACCATATACAAAAATTAAAATGGATTAAAGACTTAATAGTTAAAAACTATAACACTCTTACAAATGTAACCAAGGAGGCAAAACAAAACAAAAAAAACCCTTGTACATTGAAAACTACAAAACATTGCAGAAGAAATTTTAAGACTTAAATAGAAAGATATCCTATATTCATGGATTGGATATAGGAAAGGAAGATAGGAAAACATATGAGGAAATCTTCTTTGGACATTGGATTTGGTATTGATTCCTTGGATATGAACCAAAAGCACAGGCAACAAAAGAAAATAATACATTGGACTTGATATAAATTTAAAACTTTTGTGCATCACAAGAGAGCAAAAAGGGCAGGTGCAGTGGCTCACACCTGTAATCCCAGAACTTTGAGAAGCTGAGGCAGGCGGATTGCCTGAGCTAAGAAGTTCAAGACCAGCTTAGCCAACATGGTGACACTCCATCTCCGCTAAAAATACAGAAGTTAGCTAGGCATGGTGGCCAGGCCTGTAATCCCACCTACTCAGGAGGCTGGAGAATCACTTGAAGTCAGGAAGCAGAGGTTGCAGTGAGCTGAGATCACACCGCTGCACTCCAACCTGGGTGACAGAGCAAGACTCTGTCTCAAAAAGAAAAGAAAAAGAAGAGCAAAAAGACAACTCACAGATATTGGAAATCATGTATCTGAAAAGGGATTAATACCCAAAATATATAAAGAACCCCTACAACAACAAACCAATTCAAAAATCGGAAAAGGACTTACATAGACATTTCTCCAAAGAAGATATACAAATGGCCAATAGACACATGAAAAGATACTCAAATCATTAATCATTAGGGAAATGCAAACCAAAACCACAGTAAAATACTACTTCATGCCCATTAGGATGACTATTATGAAAAGAAAGTGTTACATAACAAGTGTTGGCAAGGATGTGGAGAAACTGGAAGTCTCATACATTACTGCTAGGAATATAAATGGTGCAGCTGCTGTGGAAAAGAGTGTGACAGTTCTTCAAAAAGTTAAACATAGAATTGCCATATGATCCAGCAATTTCTTTTCTGGGTATATATCTGAAAGGATTGAGGGCAAGGATTTGGACAGCTACTTGTACACTGATATTCATAGTGGCATTTTCACAACAGCCAAAAAGTGGAAATAATACAAATATACATGGACAGATGACTGGATAAACAAAATGTGATATATACTTGCAGTGAAATATTATTTACCTTAAAAAGGAATGAAATTCTAATGTGTGCTACAACGTGGATGAGCTTTGAAAATGTTATGCTAAGTGAGATAAGCGAGGCACAAAAGGATTGTGTGATATATATTATTCCACTCATATAAATGGAATACAAGAATAGGCAAATCATAGAGACAAAAAGTAGAATAGAGAATACTGAGTGAGGCTGCAGTGGTGGGGGAAGTTGGTGGGATGTGGAAATGGGAAGTTATTGTTTAAAGGGTACAAAATTTCAGTTGGGGACTGTCGGGGACCGGCACGTTTACCAGGAGGCTCCCGGCCTGCGGGAGACCTCACCCCAACTCGGAGGTGTTCACTACCTGGAGGAGAGAGTGCGCGAAAGAAAAGGCAGACAGACAGGGGGGTCTGGAAGACTACTCAGGCAATGCCAGGATAGCATGCCAGAATAGCAAGTTTATTGTGTGCATAAGTCTGATTATATACCTTTTAGTTCTTCCTTGATGACACAGGCTCCATGGTTACATTAAACAGTAAATACAAGAACAGAAATCAATGGAACAGTGATTGATCAGATTGCTGAAACACTATGGGAACAGGTAAAACAAAAATCAATAGCGTGGAAACAGAAACCAATGGCTACATTGTGTTATTGTTACTTATTACACAGAAACTAAGGGAACAGAAACTAAGAAACCAAGGTAACTAGGCCCACTTAGGGTCAACAGAGCCATAAATCGTTTGCAGAAACTAGAATTGACATAACACACAATGTCTCCTGAAACCCCTCATGCTTGAGCTCAGCGTCCTGCTCCAAATGTCAATAACAAACAGTATTCTACAGAAATCATGCATCAACACTCCCCTTTTCCTCAGCTCTACAGCCTCCAGGTAAAAGGTGAAATGTGTATGGGCTCAAGCTCAAAATGGCCATGGTACAGCTAAGCACTGTGAATGGGAGTGATCCCCACACAAACCAAATCTAGCAATACAAAAATTGTAATACATCATTAGCAAATGGAGTTTATCCCAGGAATGCAAAGCTAGTTCAACATGTGCAAATCAATCTAAGTAATTCACCACATAAACATCATAAAACAGAAAAAATACATGGTAATCTCAATAGATGCACAAAATCATTTGACAGAATTAAATTCTCATTTAATATAAAAAGTCTTAATATACTTGGAATAATGAGTTATTCCTAAATCTGATGGCAGCCATCTAACAAAAACCTTTACCCAATATCATATTTAATGGAAACAAAGCAAATACTTTTTCTCTAAGACTGAGAACAAGATAGGAATACAGGCTCTCATCATTTCTATTTAACATTTTACATGAGGTACTAGACAGTTGAATACATAAAAAAATCAGAAATTAAGATATATAGATAGGAAATTGGCAAATAAAACTGTCTTTACCATCTGATGACATTTCCATACATAGAAAAAATCCCAAGGAATCTATCAAAAGCTTCTACAAATAAGGAGGGAGCTTATCAGTGTTTCAGGACACAAGGTCAGTATATAAGAACAAAACAAAACAAAATTTATTTACTAGCTATACACAATTAGAAATTTAACTTTTAAAATACTATAATGGTTTAAAAAGCAAAGATAAATCCAATAATAAATATGCAACATTTATAAGTCCCCAAACTACTATAGAAAGAAAAACATTGATGAAAGAAATGTTTAAAATATCAAAATAAAAGGAGATATATACTATATTTATTCACTGGACTATTCAACATCGTTAGGATATCAGTTCTTCTGAAGTCCAATCAAAATTGTAGCACACTCTTTTAGCAACTGGCAAAGAGATTCTAAAATTTAAATAGAAAAAAGGGTCCAGAATACTCAAAACAAGTTTTAAATAGGAAAACAAAGTTGGAAAACCCACATAACCTGATTTTTTTTAACTAAATGGCAGGCTTTATTCAGATTTCTCTAGTTTTTACATGTACAATTTTTGAGAGTGTGTATTTGACATTTTATTGCATGTATAGATTCCTGTAATTGCCATCACAATCAGAATACAGAACTGATCCATTAATACTAAGAAACAATTTCTTTGCTCTTTTTTTAAGTATACATATTTTATTGTACTTTAGGTTTTGGGGTACACTTGTAGAACATGCAGGATTGTTGCATAGGTACATACATGGCAATGTGGTTTGCTGCTTCCATCCTCCCATCACCTATAACTGGCATTTCTCCCCATATAATGCCTCCCCAACCTCCCTACCCCCTGCTGTCCCTCCCCTAGTCCCCACCAAGAGACCCTAGTGTGTGATGCTCACCTCCCTGTGTCCATGTGTTCTCATTGTTCAACACCCACCTATGAGTGAGAACATGTGGTGTTTGATTTTCTGTTCTTGTGTCAGTTTGCTGAGAATGATTGTTTCCAGATTCATTCATGCCCTTACAAAGGACACAACGGAAGGGAGGGACGGAAAGGAGGAAGGGAGGGAGGGAAAGGAAGAAGGGAGGGAGGGAAAGGAAGAAGGGAGGGAGGAAGGAAGGAAAGGAGGGAGAGAGGAGGGAAGGAAGGAAAGGAGGGAGAGAGGAGGGATGGAAGGAAGGAAGGAAAAAGGAAGGAAGGGAGGGAGGGAGGCAGGGAGGAAGAGAGGGATGGAGGGAGGGAGGGAGGGAAGGAGGGAGGGAGGGAGGGAGAGAAGGGGAAAGAAAGTAAGAAGGAAATAAAATAATAAGAAATGAAAGAAAGATAACAAAGCCATCTTAACCCCTATCTGCCAACATACTTACAACTCAATAGGAACCAAACAACAAACAAATAAAAATTGGACAAAACATTTTAAGACACTATATAAAAATACTCATTTAAAGATTTAAAGATTCTCATAATTAGTCATTAGAAAAACAGAAAATAAAACCACTACACATCAACTGCAATGGCTAAAACAAAGTAAAACACACACAAAATTTACAATACCAAATGAAGACAAATATGCAAAAACAATTGGAACTGTCACATATTGTTGGTTGAAATGAAAAACAGTATAATCACTACGCCAAAAGAGTTTGGAAGTTTCTTAGAAATTGAAACATATCTTTGTTATACTACCCAGCAATCCCACTCTAAGTATTTACACAAGAGAAATAAAAATGTACGTTCACACAGAGACCTGTATATTAATGTTTATAGAAGCTGTGTTAGTTTTCTACAGCTGACATAACAAATACTCCAAACTTGACAACTTAAAACAGTGGAAATTTTTTGTCTCACAGTTATGGATGCCAGAAGTTATGGATTGCAAGGTGCTGTCAGGGCTGGCTCCTCCTGGAAGTTCTAAAAAAGAATCCCTTCCATTCCTCTCTACTAGCTTCTGGTGACTATTGGTAATCCTTAGTTAGCATTCCTTGACTTGTGACACATTATTGGATCTCTGCATTCGTCTTTACATAGTCTTTTCCCCTCTGTGTCACCGTGTGTTCGTTTCTTCCGTATTTCATAGAAGGACATCGTCATTGATTCATGACCCACCCTAATTCAACATGATCTTATTTCAAGATTCTTACCTGAATTATATCTGCAAAGACCCTTATTTGAAATAAAGTCATATCCTGAAGTTCCAGGTGGACATATCTTTTGGAAGGCCATCATTCAACCCTCTATAGAAGGTTTGTTAATATAACCAAAACTGGAAAAGCCCAATATCCTTCAACTGGTGCAGGGATAAAAAAATTTACAGAACACCTCACTACTTGGCAATAAAGCAAAATGAACTACTAATGCATGTAACAAAAAGGACATATCAGAAAGGCCTTATGCTAAGTGAAAAGTTCCAGATATGAAAACCTACATATACTATGATTTCATCTATATTACATCTGAGAAAGGCTAAAAACTGATTTTTTTAAGACAAAAATTAGATCAGTAGTTTCCAGGGATTGGGGTGACAGATGAAAATTGACATAAGAGCAACCTTTCTGGGGTGATGAAAATGATCAATAATTTAATTGTTTTTGTAATTACATATGTATATATTTGCCAGTGTTCATAATAGTTTAGGCCAATCAATGCTCAAGCGAAGGAGAGTCTACTAAATTAAGTAAGCAATGAGAAGATACTGAAATTTTGAGCAAAAATGTTAATCATCTTAATATTAGAAAGAAAATTGTATTCATAGGATGATTCGGGACATGCAAAGCCAAAAGGGAAGGAGATCAGTTTTAGGAATCTGAGCAGAAAATGTCAGCCTGGATGCCTCTTGAGGCAGAGGCATTGGGAAGTAAACACTGTCAGGAGACACAGCCACTCAGATATCTAATAGGAATCTCAAATTTACCATAGCCAAAACAAAAGCCTAATCTCTCTCAAATGTGCTTCTCCCACAATCTATCCCATCTCAAGAAAGAGCAACATGACTATTCCAGTTGCTCTGATACAAAACACAGGAGTCATCTTTGACTTTATCTCTCACTCCCACATCTCCATTCATCAGAAAATCCTGCAAGCTCCATCTTTAATATTGATTCAATCTCATTGTCCATAACTTCATTGAAAGCATCCAGGTCTAAGATTCCAGCAACACTCTATTAATTTTTGCAATTGCTCTTTAACTGATCTTCTGCTCTTGTCTTTATCCTCTCAGTTTTTCCTCCATTTCTCACCACAGTCATCCTTTTAAAACATAAATCAGATTATTTAACTTTTCTGTGAAAAAGCCTCCAATGCTTTTCCGTCTTTCTCATAAAATCCAAAGTCTTACAATAGCCTTGAAGGACCCTAGATAATTTGGTCTTCTAGTTCTCCTGACCTTTTCTCTTACTACTCTTCTTCTAGTTTAATCTCTTTCAGCCATACTGGTCACGTCATTGTTCTTTGAGCATGAACAGAAATGCTCCTGTTTCAAGGCTTTTATACCTATTATTCTCTGGATTGGTCTAGCTATTCTTCCAGATAGATGAAAGGTTCACTCCCTCACTTCCTTTAGTGTTTATTAAAATATTATCTCTACATGACTACCCTATTTAAAATTGCACTCCTCATATACCAAGCTCTCTTTATTCTTTTTCCCAACTTATTTTTTCTTAATATTTTCCCTTATCTGAGATAACATATTACATACATAAGAATAATGTGCATTATATGTCATTGAATTTCATTGATTCAAAGATGCAGAAATTTACATTTATAGAACATTTTAATATCTCTGAAATGAAAATGACTCACAATGGATGGAGTCTTATTTTAAGTGGTAGCATTTTTTATGATGATACTTGAAAAAATTATGTATTTAAAAATCATTAGCAACTTAAATTAAATATTCAATTAAATATGGCAAAATATTTCTTGTTTATTTCTCCCCATGATAAGACAAATTCTCAGGGTGGTGCCATGTTTTGAATGTGTTCCTTTCAAAATTCATGTTGAAACTTAATCCCCATTTTGATAGTATTAAGAGACGGGTTCTTTTGAGAAGTGATTAAGTTATGAGGGCTCTGCCTTCATGAATGGAATAATGTATTCTAAAAGGGCCAGAAGGAACTAGCTCAGGCTTTTTTGCTCTTCTGCCTTTTGCCATACAAGGAAAAGGTCATAGAATGAGTAAAGAGGCACCATCTTGGAAGCAGAGAACAGGGCCCTCACCAGAAACTTAACCTGCTGATGCCTAGATTTTGAACTCCCCTGCCTTCAAAACTGTGAGAAATGAATTTCTATTATTTATCAATTACCCAGTTTTTGATATTCTGTTATGGCATCACAAATGAACTAAGACTGAAAGATATTTGTCTTTCTTGTTTACTGCTATATCCCAATATCCTAGAATTGTGCCCAGATAATAGTAAGTGTTCAATAAATGTTCATCCAATAGATATTGAATATTAAATGAATAAATGAATGAATAGTGACTATTGAAGAGGAAGATACAGAGGATGTATGTGGTAATGGCTTGGATGGAGGGAGTAATAGTACGTGTGACAGTAAGGCTTAATGTAAGTCCTGAAGACTAGACATTGGAATATAGGGGAAAACAGTTAAAAATAATAGGGAAATTGGGATAAAAAGCTTCCCTGTGGTTGAACAAGGAGAAAAGAATTTTGTGTGGATAGTGTTGCGTTGGAAATCTGGGGCTAGAATTTAAACAAAAAGTAAAGTTATGAGGATCAATGTCATCTGCTCTGAAAGGGGATGAAATGTAGAAGTGAATGGCACTCCAGGAGGTGTATAGCAAAAGAAGAAAAAAAGGAGAGAAATAAAATCATGCTGAATAGCCACTGTTATTACAAGAAAAAAGGGAAATGACCTGGTGAATAATTCAGAGATTGATCAGAAAAGAAGGAATAGGATGAAGTGAGATAAGACAAAATCTCACTTTGTCAAAATGATCTCTGCATTACTAATTCTGTTTTGATTAATAAGTGCCTGCTTACCCTTCAAAGCCAGACTTCATAATTATGCCCTTTTTGGATGCTTCTCCGACTCTCTCTTCACTCCTCACATAACAACCCTCTCTCCTGTTTTGTTGCTTCTTTCCTTCTTTGATAGTAGAATTTTCATAATATATACTAGTCCGTTATTTTGGATTAGTCTTTCCAGTTCTTTGGAATTTTCTTGGGGGTGGGGCCACATCTTGGCCATTTCTGTAGCACTGTCGCCTAGTACACTGCTTGGAAAATAACAGAACTGAATGAATGGTTGCTGAATAAAGTATTAGAAGGATAAGCAACTCTTTGTGGTAAGCAGATTGCATATTTTCATCCCATTTAATAAAGGCAGAATTAAAGTGTGAAGAATTGATTATTCTGGGCCTGATAGAAGTAGATGATGCTCAAAATGGGTAATTTGATGAGCAGTTGGTTAGTAACAAGACTGCTTAAAAGGAATGGACAGCTGTAGAGGAACCACAAAGTTTAGAGCACACCCCTGTGGATTGCTGGTTACAAGAACCTGGAGAAACAAATTCTGATAAAAAGAAGTCAGTCTGTACAGGAGCAATGACCCTCTGGCAAGGTAATTAGCCAGCCCTTGGTGATCCTGCAGGGAGAGATCCAACCACATTCACTTCTTTCACTGTATGTCTCTTATGGGTTATCCCCTCTTGTGAAACCCAGCTGAGAGCCAGAAGGCAAGGAAGCACAAGCAGTTCATAGAGGTAGGTTTCCCAAGACAAAATTGGGTAAAAAGCAGAGGTGTCACCGAAGGGGAAAGGCAAAATATTCAGAAGAGATGTCAAGTGACTTTTCCAAAGTCACTTTAGCTCATAACTGACAAAATCAGAATTCAAATTCAGATCTTCTGGCTCTAAACCTAATTATATTTTCATTACAATATGTAACTAGCTTGTCTAAATGCTATATAGAGACTAAATATTATGATAGGGCCTGAGAAAATTTCACTAACTATGAGTTGTATTTTTAAGACAATAGTTACATCAATTTAAATGATTTTATGAAATAAAGGGGATTACTTTTTTAAAAAAAGAAACCGACAGGCTAAATTCACTGGTCACTTGTTTTTGTAAACCCAGTTTTATTGGAATACAGACACACATTTGTTGATATGTTGTCCATGGTTGCCTATGTACTATAATTCAAAGTTGAGTTAATTAGGACTGATATCATACGGCATACAAAGCCTGACGTATTTTCTATATAACTCTTTCCAAACAAACAAAAAAAAAATTACAACTCCCTGCTTTACAGGAGAAGAGTTGAGGCTGTTTTTATCCCTGAACTTACCATTCTTGGTAAGTTCAGGGATAAAATCCACAGAAGAGGAAAAGCAGCTTAGTGTAGCATTATGACCATCAGAGTTGGTAGACTAGTTTGAGTTTTACCTCCACAGTTTACTAACTGTATGACTGTGAGTAAGTGATTTAGTCACTTTTCTAAATGAAGAAATTAAGCTTTAATTTCTTCATTTAGAAAATATAGTTTAATAATAATATAAGGCTATTGTGAAGATTAAGTGACACAATGTAGGCATTCCAGAAATCCCAAATCTTGTTATTGTGACTCAGTTGCTTTGTGGGATGAAGAAATAATAATAGTTAGGAATCATAAAGTATTACACATATTATTTTAAGAAAGAAAGTTTTGATTTCTATGGTAGCAAATTGTAAAAACATATTAAATTACAGTGTTATTATATTTTGTTATGCCAAGGATTAGCAGATGAGTTCATAAGAAATAAACCCCATTCCATTATGGTAATCTTATCAAGGAGTTAAACAAAGAGAAGTAAACAACTTGTATAATAACATAGACACAAAGAAGTAAACAACAGTACTGTGATGTACAAAGACTTGGTCATAAACTTGGACTGTTCTGGTGTATGTCCTCCTTGCTGAGGTCTACTTTTTTATGCAATTCCCATGTTTTCTGAAAGAATCCCAACAGTTGTCACGTCAATCCAAGAAGTCATTAATACTATATCATCCATCACAAGCCAAACCCTACTGAGGAAATAAAATCATCTTATCATTGTCCAAGGAGAATATGTGATATGACCACATATTCTCCTTGGACAAGGGCATTGATATAACCACTTTCTCCTCTATCCCTAGACAAGGCAATTGGTCCCCTGCTTAAGAGCTTATGTGTTAAGGTTTTACAATTGTTTTCTAATTATGCTGTTGATGGATTGATGGGACCTGGCATATGCTATTCCAACTACTGGTCATTGAACCTTTTCAAAGAGCTGGATATTAAGGTAGGAGGTAAGCTTGGGCAAGTCACAGAGTTCAGATCAATCAATCAAGTGACCAATTCTGTGTTTGAACTCCCTCAACACACCAATAAATGAATAGCATATGAATTCGCTGTCAAGTAATAGGCAAGTAGAAAAACATGAATGGTTTGATAGATAGAGGACTTCTTTTGGTCATTCGATTATCTCCTCTAGGAATGCCTCTGGTGTTAAGTCCTGTGCTCTTTGAATTATGGAGACAGAACACTTTCTTATTTCTAGCTGAGCTTTCTGGAGATGTAAAGTGCTTATCACAGTGCCAGTACTTAGAAAAGAATAAACATTCAATACATTGTACCAATTATCTTGACAGAGAAAGCTAAAGATATTAAAAAGCAGCCTAGACAATGCTATGGGGACAATCGGAGGGAGGAAAAAATGTTCTACGATGAGAAGTCTTGTATTGGACCTTTCAATACAACTAAGAATTAGCAGGTAAAGGAGATGGAGAAAGAGAGGAAGGATATTTGTTGGTTCTGTTTTGCCGCTGAAAGGCATTATATAACTCACTGAGCAGAATGTGCCTTGAATAGAATACCTAATGCTTAATCCTCATATCTGAGATCATCTGTCCAAGCAGTGAACACTCAACAAAGACCTTACCTGCTACTTATTCCCAGAACAAGGGCCACTCAGGGAAGAGATGGCACTTAGCCAATTACTACATTGTTTCATTTATTTAAAATACTTTATTATAGAGAAGGGTGTTAGTCCATTTGCATTGCTGTAAAGGAATACTGGAGACTGGGTAACGTATAAAGAAAATGGGTTCATTTGACTCAGTGTTCTGCAGGTTGTACAGGCATGGCAGTGAGGCAGAATAGGTGAGTCCCAACATTGACATCATGAGACCTTAAACTTAGTTTAAGCAATGTGGGAGTAAAAATCTAAAATCCAAAATAAGGTTACATATCAAGAAAAACCAAGAACATAGACTCAAGCTATATTCGGATACAATATGTCTCTCAAAGACCTAAAAGACAAAACACTTTAGCCTCAGGCCACAGTAAGAGTCAGAGTTGGAGGAGAAAAATTCACAGGAGCTGACAAAAACAAAACAAAACAAAACAAAACAAAACAAAACAAAAAAACACTGAAGGATAGAGACATCATCCCAGTCCTTCTTATAGGGAAAAAGAGCTGAAAGCAGCAAGACACAGCAACAGTTAAATCTCTGAGATACAAATCCAAGAAGTTTTAAAAGAAACTATTATAACATTACCAGAAATATTTCTGATAATTTAACAAATAAATAACTTAAGGAAATCTGTTTTCCATATGTACACATCCTAGTGGTGGACCCTCTGGGATGCTAGTCACTGTCCCCATGTCTAACAGGGATTGTTACTGGACACAGAAGCTTTTTCTAACTATAGCAAGAGGGAAAGCAACTGGGACTTTGCTATTTTTCCCTTTTAGATTCTCATTTCCTACAGAGAACATGCAAGTATGGGTAGCAAGTCATTACAAAACCGGATTATAAGTGTTTGCTAGTGAATGAAATATCACAAAAAAAGTATTTTTATTAAGCAAAGCAAGGAAGCAAAAGTGCAAATGAAATGACACTAAGGAAAAAAAAATCTGTTACAGAAAATAACTTTAGGGCAGAAAATAAGAAAAGGCAAGACCAAGATTACACTAGGGTAGGCCCATAGTTCCCCGGAACCCACAGTTCTGGGGAAACGCCAGTGCCAAAAACCTGGTAGCACTCAGATGGCAGCCAAAAATATCAAATGCCAAAAAACCCACTGTGCCCAACTATCAGCCAAGGAGGATCCCCACACCAAATGCCAAAATCGCTGGAGCATCTGAGGAGCAGCCAATAGTGAACTCCAAAGGCCTGGTTAGTACCATAGAACAGCATGACTCTGGCATCTCAAGAGTCAGCATAACAAGGGCCTTTCACAACCCTGTGTCCTGCCTTAAACAATTGCCCAAATACAGTTAACTAGAAGTCAAAGAAGAAAAACAAAACTGCAAACAAAACATACATTTTAGAACTGAAAATAAAATGGCTGGTGGAGCAATAAAATGAAGCCCAAGAAAAAGGACCAGGGGAAGGGGTGACAAGGACAGGCTTCAAATCATATAAGAATTTAAACTGACCACCTAGCCAGAAGCTTTATTCCCTGGTTCACCTGATACTGAGAGAAGGGGATGAAGGGACATTCACCCATCCACAGGAGCCAAAATGGTGGCAAGCAATCTTCTATGTGGGACCTGGGTGAAGGTTGCTCTAGGTTCCCTCAGCCCAGGTGGGCTTCACTGCAATGCAGGGACCAGTGACCTGATAGCCTGCTGGCTGGATTGACAGCTCCCACATGAGGCAATGGCACTATGGCCACATGGCCATCCTCTCAGCTCTGCTACCTGCCAGGACAGATGATGGCTCTTGAAAGAGCCTTTGGCTAATGTTACAGCTTGGTAGCACCAACCACCATCTCACCATCTCTCACCAGTTGCCACTGATTGCCGTCTTTCCATCTCACCAATCACCACCTTTTGCTGTCTTGCCATCCCACAGACTTGATTGCCACTTCTTGCCTACTCTCTGACTGCCATTTGACTGTGTCTCACTGTCTGTCATTGTCTTGCCCCTTTGCCAATTGCCACCATTTTGCTGTCCCACCACCCCATCAGTTACGGCCTCTCATTTGCTTTCTTCATTCCTTTGTGGTCACCAAATGTTGCAGGACAGGCAAGCCCCAGAATTGGGAGAGTTCTTGACTTTAACCAGGAAAAATGTCAAGTATGAGCTGGTAGTGTGAGACGGCAATCTTTCATTGAACGATACTGCTCCTTATGACCAGCTAACTGACAGGTAATATGCCCAGAGCAAATTTATGGGCTCGTGGCAATGTATAGGCTCTTGGTAAACCCACTTTCAATTATATGCAAATTAAGGGGCACGTCAACGCAAATTAAAAGGTAGGTTATTTAGAACTTTCTAGGGAAAGGCAATAATTTTTGGGTCATTGCCACGGAAAGCAGTGTAAACAGTCACGGTACTGTTGGGAACAACATATACCAACGAGCAATGAGGGGAGGTAGGGATCACTTTGTTGTCATCTGCTGGTTCCTTCCTGCTGAGTTTCTTTACTTTATCCTGTCTGGACAAGATCCTGTTTTGGTCAGCAGAGTTGTGACTAAAAAACAAGTCCTGCTAGTCTCTTACCTCAGCACCAGAATCTACTCAACTCGTGGTGAGGCCTCAGGGAGCTTACAATCATGGAAAAAGGTGAAGGTCAGGCCAGTGTATCACATAAGAGGGAGGCTGAGAGAGAGAGGATATAAATGCTAGGTTCTTTTAACAGCTGTGAGAACTCACTCATTACCACTATGAGGACAGCACCAAGTCATTCATGAGGGATTCACTTCTATGACCCAAACACCTCCCGCTACACCCATCTCCAGCATCTGAGGTCACATTTCAGTATGAGATTTAAAGGATTCGAAACAGCTGAACATGTCAAAGAGTATGTTATCTATATGGATTAACTAGTATATATATAATGTTACATATATTTTCATATATATATATTCCCCTTAGATATGGTAAATTAATATAAGTAACTTAATCATGAATACACACTTCAAAAGAAAATAGTTAACATCTGAAAGACTCTATTCAGAAGCCTACTTCAGAGGTAGTATAAAAACGAATAAAGTTTGGGAATCAGATGCCTAGAGTCATGAGAGTTCATTCTAAGACATGTCAGATCACAAAAGAAAACAGGGCTTTCTTTCCCACAGCCAGGCCTCATAAAGAGTGGAAAAATTCTGTAACTAGACGCTCATACAAGATATAAGGCATCTCGTGATGGCTGCTCTAGGGCTTCACTGAAACCATGGTCGACCACATAATTTCATTTCCTTTGTTCCAAGCACAACTAATTAACCATCTTTCTCTTTACATTTCTCAATATTATTAGACTCCTTCAGAAAAATGACCTAAAACTGATTGTGAGACAATTTTATGAAAACACTTACATTGAATTGTATAGTTTTTAAAAATATATTAATATCTTCCCCAACTTTATACCCTCATAACCAGTCCTTTTGTTCATTGAGACCTATACCAGTTCTTACAGGACTGTTTATGACAGTTCCTAACTTGTTACTCTACCTCCAGTGCTGCTTTCAATCCATCTTCCACACTACAGCCAGAAGGAGCTTCCTAAAATCTAGATCTGATGTTCACGCCCCGGTTTAAAAACAACAGTGACTCCAACAACTTACAATTAAAAAACACACCCTTATCATGGCTTCAACCCATCTTTCAGCCCCAGCATCACTGACAGGTTCTATTCTACTTACACATGAAGCACCTTGTCACACCTGCCAATTAACTCTTCCCTCACCTCTCAATTTTCATATATTCTCTGTGTCTGCCAGATGTCCTACTCACTTTTTTTAAAAAAGATGTATTTATCTTTCAGAGGGCTCCTTGCTAACTTATCGGAGAAGGGTACTTCAACTCCTGAATAAAACAAGCCACTCCTGCATTGCTGCTTCTATGGCTAGTGGGTCACATAAGACACAGCTTTAATGATGTGTTTTCTGTCTTTCCTCCTAGCCGAAAGCCTTGAGGGGACAGATTCTTCATTTTACACATGTTGACATCTCCACTCTTCGAAACATTAGAGGACTCAATAAATACTGAGTGAAATAGGTAATAAATACATTAAAGTATGCACGTCATTAGTAACCAGTGAATGAAGCCAGATTTGGTCCTTTCCGCAACATATAGCTATTCTCCCAAATTCCTAGATAGATACAGAACTACATTCCCCCTAATTATTTAAAAATTTCATTATGTGATGTGGCTCGCCATCACTCTCCAATTGCATCTGTTTTTTCTTTGGTAGTTTCAATAGGCACATGGATCAATATTCTAATATGATAAGCCTCACCTTCCTTAATGATCTTGTTCTTCCAACTACCTCAGCCTCTCATTTCTGAGGCCTGCCCTAGACCTATTACTAAGAACAAGTTTCGCTTTCTGTAAACAATCCTGTGATCCCACCTGTACCTACAATAGATTGAGCTTACCTCTTCTTTACTGTCCTTCAACTTCTCATGTCTCCGCTTTCCTCCTAATCCACTTAACCCTCTTGTCAAGTATTATGTGAACTATCTTATGTGTGTCCTCATATCCATTAACCCTCTTTCCCTCTATTAGACTTTCTTATTAAATCACCAACTCGAGAATCTAAATGTCTACCTACTTTAACCTGAGCGTGCATAGCAGAATGTGACTGGGAAAAAAAGGCAGAACTGTACTTTTGATCTCACTTTAAATTCATAACTGCCAACTTCAAGTGTGTTCTTTGTGCTGGCAGACGATTTTATATTTATTTAGTCAATTAATCTTCCTACTTTCTTAGAAGATTATTTCATATAATTCTTGAACCTTCAATATCTGCTTTTCTCCTCTTACTCTTAACTTCTTATTCCACTGAGAAAGCAAAAGCAACACGCTGCCTTTCCACCAGTTACTATGGAGAAAGATTATTTCACCGATGGCCGATTCCTCCACTCATGCCCTAGATCCTATCTCTTTTCACTCAAAGACATCACTTTGATAATCACCTTTCTTTTTCTTTCACCATTAAGTTTCACCTTCCCTCCCAGTCTATTGGATTATTTCTTTTACTGTGTTAACATGCTACACACTTCCCACCCTAAAACACATAAGATATAAGCAAAAATACAAAAGAAAACAAAAGCTCTGTAATTATCTCAGTACCATGTAATCCCATTTCTCTGCTTCATTTCAAAGCAAGGGAATTGTTTCTATTTACATATATGTACCTCCTCTCTTCACTCTTATTCTCTCCTGAAATTCCTCTGTCATAGTTACAGTAATTACCTACTAATAGACTCTCTGATATCTTCTCAGTCCTCATCCTCCCAGCCTATCAGCAGCCTTTGATGTAGTTGCTCCTGTCTTTTTGAAACATTTTCATTTGGCTTCTAGGGAGTCATTCTGTTTTCCTCCGACTGACTGGCAACTCCTTTACTCTTCTATGCTATTCCTTCTTATTTTCCAAACTTTGAATGTTAAGTACCCTAGAGGCCAATCCTTAAATTGTTTCTTTTTTCTCTTTATTTTTACTTTCTGCATTATCCATATCTTTAAATACTATCTATAAGCTGATGAGGTCCAAAGTTGTGACTAAACCTGCTGTTTATTCACAACTCTAGTATTATATATCATATGTCCAGCTACCCATCTCCAGTTGGTATCTCAAATTTGACAAATCCTAAATTTGACTTCTGATCTCCCTACCATCACAACTACACCTCCTACTCTATTCACAGCTTTTGCAGTTACTCAAGACAAAAACTTTGGATCACGCTTAGTTCCTCTCACACCTCACGTCCAATCTATCAGGAAATCCCTTTGGTTCTGCTTTCAAATCCACACTCATAGACTTTCAGCACCTCATCCACTACCACCTTGGTTCAAGCCAGCATCATCGTTTGCTTGGATTACTGCAATAGTCTCCTATCTGGTATATCTGCTTCTACCTTTGAACCCTGTAAACTCTTCTTGACACAACATTCACAACGGCCCTCTTAAAATTTCAGTTATATAATGCCATTCCTCTTCTCAGTATCTTCTAATGCTTCCCCATTTTATTCCAATCAAAGATCAAAATAAGAAATCCTACATCACCTTTACCCTCCTCAATACCTTTCTATTTTCATTCATTTTTATTCTCCCCGGCTCAGTGTCTTCAAGTGTCACTGGCCACTCTATAGTTTCTTGGAAACTCCAAGCATGTTCCTCCCACAGGGCCTTTGCGTTTCTTGTTCTGTCTATAATTTTTTTCTTTCTCTCAGATATTTTCATAGCTTGGTTACTCAATTCCCCCTGTTCTCTGCTCAATTGTCACCTCATCATAGAAGACTCCTTGGGCTATTCTGCATAAAACAGCACTCTAATAATCACTGTCTCTCCCTCTTACGTGTCTTTATCTTTCTCTGTGAAACTCATTAACACCTGACATATAATATATTTTTATCTGTAGATTGGTCACTTAGACCAGTGAAACCTACGTGAGAGTGGGGCCTTTGCTTTATTCACTGCTTTATCTCAAGCAATTTCAACAGTGCTAAGAAGTTGTTGAATAAATGAGTTGTATTTAAAGAAATAATTCTTTACCAAAAAAAAAAAAAACAAAGGAAGAAGAAAAAGAAAGGAAGTAGGAATGAAGGAAGGAACAAAAGGAAGAAGTAAAGGGGCCAGTGTATTTTTATTAAAAAGTTCTGTATGTTGAAAATATTCTATATGGAGTAACAATGCATATATAATTTTACACCATGTTTTTAAACTTTAAAAACGTGAGCATAGAAAGTATTCTAGAAACGTATATCAAAATGTCAACAGACTAAATATTACAGGGGTGTGGTCATGGCAGAGGCGAGGGGAGCTCTTTTTCCCATATCTGTTTTTCTTTTTTTTTTTTTTTTTAATAAAGAACACATTTCTTTATCCATTCATCTGTTGATGGACACATCTATCTGTGAACATTTTTAAATAGAAAAAACAATTCTTAAAAGAAATTATATAAGAAGAAAAGAGATCTATATCCCCACATGTTTTTATTTTCTACACAGCAAGCACAAATACTGGGGTGTCTAAATTAAAATAGGCCATGTTTTGCACATAGACAAGAGACTTTCCCTTCTATTCCCATTTCCCAGGGCTTTCCAGGATATCCCAAAACATCCCATGAAGTGCTGGTTACTTTATAGGGAATAGAATGTTTCAAGTCCAACTTGATGGACAGCTTGGGCAAATTCAATCAGACAACCAGCAAGCATTTAGCATCTACCTGATTGTAAGCTAAGTACAGAGGAAACAAAGCACTCCATCTGTGCACCAAGGAGTTTATAAACCGTCAGGGAGAAATTCCTAAGTCTGCATTCAGAGCCACAATCTTTGATTGCGAGTAATATCTGTGCCTAGTTCTGCAGAAACACAGAGAAAAGAGTAACCAAGAATAAAGACTAGAACCCTCCCAAGACACAGCCAGGATGCTTCAGGGATGATTTGATCCCTCATAGTATTGTGTGCCATGTGGTGGCCTCTGCTTTGTGACTCACCAAGGAAAGGTAGTAGGAGCTGTATGTTGAGGATACCAGGACCAAATCCATTCACTACTGCAGCAATAATTTGAGTTCTTTCATCCCTTAATTTTCTCTGTTAGCTTTACATTTTCATACTCAACCTGTACCACCTCCACATATAAAGAAATTCCTACACAAGCAGAAGTCATAAAAAACTAGAAAGAACAAGATAGTCCTTCTGAAAAAGGAGAATATGCTCTGATTGTGTCTCTGGAAAACAGGGGTCTTAATTCAGTAATATCACAGAATCTCGGTTTTCTTATCAGTAAAATAGATGGATTTCAGAATCAAATATAAATACATACTTAACAATTTACAGGAGTATCACTTTATCAGTACTTAACTGCTCATGCTTCTCTTCTTTCCAAAGTCAGTCTCTCTAGGAAGCCATTACCTTACTTTGTAATTTGATTTATCAAGGGGAATGTTAAACATCAGAATTGCTTCAGAGTCTCTTCTGAGCCAGTATAGATCAGCTATGGTAGAGATGCAGTAATACATAAATACATAAATAGAGTCTTATTTAGTCGTGGCTGCTTGGCTTCTTGTCAGAAATCTGATACACAGCAAACAGGACAATGGCACATATTTCAACACTAGAGAGCATGATGATGGAATAGAGAGCCTGCTATGAATGAGGTAGGGCAGGGTACCAGAAAAACAAATGCTAAGATCAGAACAGGATTTGAATTTATCCTTACTCTGTGTGACCTTGTGTAAGTAACTTAACCTCTCTAAGACTCCGTTTATTTTTCAAGCAAAAACTTAAGTCTACATTGCAGGTTTGCTATGTCAACTAAATAAAGTAATGTAAGTAGAATGCCCAGAACCAAACATTCTCTCAGTAGCAGGACACATTAGTATAGTGGAGAAATAGCTTTTAGCTAGTTGCCTGACCTCATAGACACTACTAAACATTCTTGGACTTCAGTTTCATTTGTATAATGAATGGCTGGAATATCTTTCCATTATCTGTTTTCATGCAACCTAACTTTTTGAAAGAACATGTAAAATAGGTCGGATTTTCTGTTTTACTAAAGCCGTACAGAAGCACCTCTGAGACACAACAAGTGAATCAAACCCAAGGCCAGGCTGTAAATGTGCTTCACAGCTTCAGATTGCTGTTCTTGGAATCTTGACTTAATAGATAATGGCTAAGGCCAACCTATACGTTGCTTATCCTTGTGGCCTCTCCTCCAGGTACAGGAAAACCAAACAAACCCTACATTGTTTAAAAATAGTCCATCTTCATTTTGTGTCTTCTTACCAAGTGTGACACTGAAAAAGAAAATTTTGTTTTATTTTTGTTGCTGTTGTTTTTTGGTAAGAAAAGTAGATTCTTTTTTACAAAAGCTAATTACATCCTGACTCTTACATATTTTTAGTAGGACACAGAGTGAACCAAAGGAAACAAAAATGTGTCCCTACATGGTTTTTTGTTTCCTATAAAGCTCTTTATTTCTGTTTCTTTTAAAAATTATTAAAAACCTACAGAACTATATTTGATCTTAGAAATCAAAGTAATTGAAATAGAGTGAGAAATCTATTTATGCTGTTTTCTCTTATGCAAATTGATTATGTATAATATGTAAAAAATGCAATAAAATGGTGAAAATGAACTCTTGGGATTTAAATCAATCAAGCCTGACGTGATTTAAATATTGCATGACTTTTATGCCCTAGAGCTCAAGGAAATCTCTTTTTTTGTTATGTTACTTTGTTTTTTAATTTTCACAGAATTCATCACCTCTTCTTAAGTCTCGTAGGTTTTCTTGGTGTGACACTCCAAAAATCAAAAGGAGGGGAGAGAAAGAGAACTTCAGATAGACACAAGTGGAAATTATTTTTAAGTCCCATTAACATTCCACTGTTATCAATTAGAATTTCCTAAGGAGAGTAAATCAATCCAAAATACAAGCATAGTTAAATTAAAGCACAACATGGGGGCACTTGTGGTCATGTGCATACCTCCTTACCCAAACACAAAGCCCTACTCATGAGAGCCTAGTGAGTAGGAGAATATGTTAAGAGGTCCCAGCTAAGCCACCTCCAACACCAGTAATGTTTAATATTCTCCCAGAACAAGAGTGTTGGGTCAAAACTTTCTAAATCTAAATATGTGGATGTTACAGGGCACACTCTTAGCACATGGGGTCAAGGCATGCCTTTTGCTTAGTGATATTTAAATTTCAATTTATATTAAAATATTTTAATAATATAACTTATTAACATAATGATAATATTTTCTCAGTTCAAGATGTCAAGGACTCTTCTAAATACTTCAAATAGGTTGTCTCATTTAACCTATTTAACAATTCCACTACTAGGAACTTCATTCTTCCAGTTTTATCAGAAAGTGTTTAGGTGGATCTGAAGGTAATGAGTTGTTTTAACTGATTGTTCACAGCCAGTTACAGATCAAACTCCTTGTTTTACTCTCCTCCTTCTCACTACTGCACTTGACTCATCTTTTAAAAAAGTCTTTAATCATGAATCATTTCTGATGGTTTTCCTTAATAGCAATAAAACACACAGGCAAACAGTAAACAAACATTTTTTAAAACACTTAAAAAGTTAAAAAGTCGCCCTGTCTGTTAGCTCAAATCCAAATTAAAAGAATAGTGCAATACTGACAAATGCCATCAATTCTGATTCAAGATCAGCCAACATAAATCAAAAACATTTGTGGAATGACCCTTTTATGGGAGCCTAGCTAGCATTCCTTAAGGGTGCCAGAATAGAGGAGGGAGTGGTGAGATTGTGTAGAGCTGTAAAACTGTATGAAAATCATGTAAGAAAGTCTGTATGATGGCATGATAAAATTATAATTCATAGTCCAATTGTCCTTGATATTTCATATTTTATATTCCACTAATCCAATACATCAAAGAATCTGGCTCCCTGCTATGATTAAAATAGATTAATAAACATTTCTGGGGGTAATTTTCATGGCTATATTTATTCTGTTATTAGAATTATAGTTTATGCAAACAAAGTTAAGGTGTAAACCTCAATAGTATTTTGGAAAGTACATTTTATTGCCGTGGATTTAAAACAAATGAAGGTGATCCTATTACTAGTTAAACATTGTAATAATACTTTGGTAGAATAAATGTCTTTTTAAAACTGTAAGACACAAAGACTTGACATTAATTTTAGTAATATTATGGGCAAGCAGGTTTTGCAGAAACCTGTAGATTACAATTTCAAGTAGACAAAATAGTTCTTAGGAAACCCTATCATTTACTTACTTTTTACTTTACCTTTTTTCTTTACTGTCATAATACTTCTCCCCAGCTGCTAGAGGATAAGATGATCTTACTCAAGGGTACTGAACAAAAGGAGGAGAAAGTTGACTAAAATATAAGTTTAATCTGTTCTCCTATTGAAAGTGACATTGCTGTTATCTGACATCAGGTTTTTGGTGTCTGCAAATGCTTTCCTTCTCCTCATTTACCACTCGCTCCCCAACATGCACATGAAAAGGCCTTCTGCTGGGTGCCTGCAAAGGTTACAAGTATGTGTAGCAGAAACGGTCTTAAACTGTGCTCTTTGGGTATTTTTAAATATCACTGATGGAAGCGGAAATTGATACAAGCTGTCTGAAAATAATTTTCAGATGGCTTAAAATTTTTTTATACTTTTTGATTTAGCGATTTAACTTCTAGGAATCTATTCTAAGGAATTAATTGAGTAAACAAACATTTATCTTTGAAACAGCATTTAAAGGCAAATTATTTATAACAACATAGGTATCCAGCATTAGTGATTTGGTTAAATAAACCACAGTATATATTAATACAATATGATTTCTATTCACCTTCAAAATTTACGCTGTATAAAAATATTTGATGAATTAGAAAGATGTTCATTATAAAGAGAAAAAAATTAGGTCCCCAAACATCATGTTAAATATGGTTTCATTTAGGTAGACAAAAAGGCAGGTTAATTTGACTAGTGTATCACTCATGAATTTTGTTTTCATTTTACTTATTTTATTTAATAGGCATGTTTTGTATTTGTTGTAAGAGGAAATATGTTATAAAGACATAGTTTCTGTTTCACACTATAAAAAAATATTTTTGATTTCCATGACCACAAGCTTGACAATAATATTATCAACGGTTGGTTTTTAAGTAACCAATAAATAAAAATAATAATATACATAATTATGTTATTTAAATTATTTAATCTCTATAGTTATATTATATTGATATACTGTTAACATATTTATACTGCTTTCTATATAGAAATAATATGACTTGCTGAATATTAATTGCAATTCTAATGGCATTTAGTGAAGATAGAGTGAAAGATGAATCGGAATGCTTACCTGAGGATCATCGAGAAAGTAGAAAAACGACGATAGCAAACATCTGTATAGCACTTACAAGTAAAGCTCTTAGAACTGTGCCAGGCACAGAGTGAGGACTACATAAGCATCTGATATTATTACTGTTACCCTTGTTGTCAGTCTTCACAAGAACCAGGATATATGACACTATTATTAACATCTCAATTTTGCAGATTATAAAACCAGAGAATTAGTATGTTTTGCCCAGGATACATGCTAGGCTATATCAGACACCTCCAATACCATACCTTCAACAGGACATAATTTATTTTCTCTATCCTAAAATATCCAAGCAGGTAGTCCACTGTTGGTAGGGCAACTCACCATTATCTGGGACCTGAACCCTTTTATTTTTTCACTCTTTCATTCTCAATTAGACTTCTACTTTGCAATCCAAGATGACTGCTCCAGCTCTCTGCTTCATGTCTACATTCCAAAGGGATAGGGGCAATACCTTCTTTTCATTGAAGGAAAAAGCTCAGGAGTTGCACACAATTTCTGTTGATTTCACATTGACCACAATTTAATAACATGACTATATGCATCTGTAAGGAAGGCTGAAATGTACTATTCAGCTGAGAGTTCAAATACCCAGCTAAAAAGTATATATTCATGTAAGAAGGAGAGAAATTTATTAGATGGCAACCAGCAGTCTCTGCCACAGAGATGTTAAGTAGATTGCTCAAGAACACATGAATACTAAGTAATAATGCTAGGATTTGAATATAGGTAGTGTCATTTCAGACAAATTCCCATGCTCTGAAACTTTCTCTCCAGCATGAGTTAAGTCAAATAGGCATGATGGCACAGGCTTGCACGCATCTCAGGAAAGTATTTAACAAGCATTTACAGCAGTTTCTCAACTGTTGTTAACCCACATCCCTGCTAATAAATATAACGTTGTTAATCCTTTCTCCTGCCTTTCCTCATTTAGTTTCACAAACACTAGATTCTGATATGTCATTCCACATCGTGCCCTTTCCACTTCCTCCTATATATAATCCCGTCTGTCATGCCCTTCCCCTTGTAACTTCATGCTGTAAATTTAACCTCTAAATATCCCAATACAGAAGATCTTTAAATCTCTAAGATGTCTATTGCCAAAATATTAGATATCCTGGTTTTCCAAATATAAAACTATAACACTGAATATTTTCCCTATTATCACCATTTCTTTGAGATTTTGATATATATCCCATTTATTTTTCCACCGTTGATAATTACCAATTTAGGAAATTTAATATTTACTGAATGTCTAAGTATGTAGTGGCTCTGTTGTTTAATTCTTTATACAATATTTCTTTAAGTACCATAGTATTATTTTGAAGTAGATCTTATTTTTTATATTAGAGATGAATTACTTAAGACTGAGACATACGATAACTTACTCAAATTTTTAACAGACAAGCATTTGAAATCTAGTGTTTTAGAGATAAGGCTACATGTTTACTGTCTATTTCATTTTTCTCTAGTTCATTTCCCAGCTTCTCATAAACGTAGAGTCTTCTGACTGTGTTCTGGTCAGCACAATGTGGGCTAATATTATATATACCCCTTATAGGACTGGCTTTAAACTATGCCTCTAATCTTATATATTCTCTCTCTCCTGTTTGTATGCAGAAACAAAGGACTCCAAGGTAGTGTAGCCACACAAGACAAGGCGTCTAAATAGTTGAGTTTCTATTTCTAAACCAGTAGCTTTATAGAGTCACCTGACTAGCACCAGATCATGTTTTAAGTGAGAAGGAATCCTTTACTACGTTAAGCCATTGAAACTTTGGAGTTGTTCCTGCAGTTATCATGGCTTACTCTAATTAATACACTGTGCCAGTTTAGATTTCATTGTTTCTCTGCTCCAAATCCACACTCTTTTCCCTAGTTTTAAATTCCAAATGGGAACCCTGCAAACATTTCTCCTTAGCCAGTAGGCACAATGTAAGGCCTTGTCAGTAGAGGGTGCTAGAGAGATCCTGCAGGAGGAAGGGGATTTTCTTCCCAGATTCAGTGCTTTTTTTTTTCTGGCTTCTATGGCTGCCAGAAGACACATTCCTTACTAGCAGCCAGTTTTCTTGCCAGAAGGTGTTAGCACTGAGGGTGGAAGACCTAACCGTGCACAACCCCCAGGGAGTTTCAGTGGCTTCCCAGAGTGTGGTCTCCTGCTCATCTGCCTTGGCATGAGACATCTAACTGAACTTTTCACCTATCTGATGGGCTTTAGCAACACTTTCTCCAACAAAGTGTGAATCTCAGCCTGAAGCAAAAGGCGGGAAGTGGAGGAGGATCTGCCAAGATTTTTCCCTCTTTGATTATGCTCCCTTAGCCATTAATAAGTGGCAGCTTTTCCCGGCATTTGCTATTCCTGTATTCTTTAGAGTTCTCTTTAACCAATCCTTCTTAATTGATCTCCTTTTACTAGCTAATTTCTTAGATTAAATGTCCCTTATTCAGGTTATTATATAATGTCTGTACCTTACTGAAACTTAACTGATGCTTACACAAAATAAATATTCAATCTGAAAAAGTGATGCCATCTAAACTATGGTCATATAAAAATGTGGTCAGATAGAGGCAGATTGTAAATGCATTTTTTGAGTCATGGTAAAACAAAATCTTTTGAGTCAGCTAGTCTTGAGTTTGAGTACTGGCTCAGTCACTTTCTAGCTATGTGAACCTTGGAGTAGTCGCTAAAGATCTCTGAGCTTTATAGTTTCTTCATCTCTAAAATCTGGTTAATAATCATTATCTTGTGGTGTTGCTGTGAAGACTAAGCAGTGTGTGTACAGTAGTTGGCACAATGTGGGCACCAAATGAACAGTATTTTAAATACCAACTCACTGTGATAACTTTTCACTGCCTGTGATTGAGCACTACTTCATTTACTTGTCATATTCAAATGATTACGTCTCTCCATAAACTCACTGTAATTCTTTGTGTGGTTAGGGCCAAACAAAGCATTTGTGAACCTTGCTTATTCTTTGTCCTCTCAATATTTGTTTCATTAGCCAAGGAGAATAGCTGAATATCACTCTTCTCAAAATGAACCAGTATTTAAGGCACTTAACAAATCCTTTCTCACGCTTCTTCTGGGAGACTCCATGGCCCCATATTATTTTGCACTGTCACAAAATTTGTGTTTTCCACCCTTCTTTGATTCCCCTCAATATTCTCTCTTCTCTGAAGACTTCCAGGCCTTCCTTTATAGATATTTAATAATATCTACCTCCTGGTTCTTGTATGCAAACACACTCTGATAAAAGCGTGTTCATATTAATTTTAAATATTAATTTATATATAACACGTGATGTTATGTCTATTATACCTTCCTCTACAGTAATTTAACAACATTATTTATTCCAAAAAAGTATTTATACGCTTAATTTTTATTCTATAAGCCACTTGTCACTATTTACCTTTCCATTTTGAGGCCGCTGTTTCACTTGCATTAGCATGTGTTCTTTGATCGGCCATGTCCTTATAAACTTTCTACTAGTGGAATATTTGAAGTAAAGCTTCCAATACCTATAAATCTATGGAAGTAAAGTTTCCAATACCTATAAACCTATAAATCTTCCAATACCTAAGAATATATGGCTATATTAGGAATGTTTTCCTAATGTTAGGAATGTTTATAGGTATTGGAAGTAAAGCTTCCAATACCTATAAACCTATAAAGCTTCCAATACTTAAAAATCTATGGCTATATTAGGAATGTTTTACTTATAGAAAAATCAATGCAATCTGTTCTGAACAATTGAACAACAACACCACCAAAGAGGAATTTGTTGCATCTTATAACTGGGAAGTTAAAGGTTAAATCACGATTCATACACACGTAAACTAAGCGACTCAGATTGAATCTTCATTCTTCCCTGCCTTTCTTTATCTCCCTGTTTGATTCTTGATGCTCTATGCATTTTTCACACCAACTGTCACAGGGGGTGAAAAAATCATGGACATTTCCTACAGGCCTCTTTTCTAAAGACTTGGGAAAAAAGGCATAGCAGAAGACCCTGCATAGTTCAGCGTGGATCACAAACACACCTCTAGACCTGTTACTTGAGCCAGGAAGAATGAAGTACTCTGATTAGCCCATTGTGGCCAGAAGAGCACATGCACTGACTAGAAATCCTGCCAGAATCACATGAACCATGTACATCTTTTTCTTCTAACAATCTGTTTTCTTATCTATAAAATGTGTAATTGCACCTCCCAATAGTGATAGTAATGATGATTAAATGACATGTTTGGAAAACATATAATATCTGATCTGAACAATAAATTCTAGCTTCCTACTTTATTATAATAATAAAATAAAATGCAGAATGGCATGTAGTAGAAACAGAAACAGTCTTCTTTTCTTGATCTTTTGACTCTTATTAACCCACTCTCCCTTCCCCGAACGAAATTGTAGACTTAAAGAGCAGAGAGCCATGACTTTTTATTTCTCGTTTCCATGACAACAACTATCACAGAGAAAAAAAGAGAAACTAACATATATTAAGCACCATGCATTTTGTTAGAGCTCTTGACAAGTGACCTATTTAATGCACCAAACAGAGCAACTTGCTCAGAGCAGCCACTTGATAGCTATTTGATAAAGGAGCCCCACGAATACAAATTGATTGATGTTACACATCTGGCATAAGGTGACTTCTTAAAAGTTCAGTTCAAGACAAAACAGAAAATGCTGTATTTTATTACAAGTAATAGCAACTTTCTCGTATTTGATATTTACAAAAAAAAATACTTTCATAAAGCTTCTTTGGGCTGTTTTGAAAGACAATTTTGTTCTAATAGAAAGCATGACCTGGGCCATCTGGAATTTTAAAATCCAGAGTTTTATGTCTACCATTATAGTTTCAGTGAGTACATTGCATTTAGGTATATACTGCCTGTGCCTGGAGGTTAATATTCTAAAAGTCAATCCAATTGAAGAAAATAAGTTGGCTTGATGATATGGAAAATTTCAGACTCATCAATGCAGTAAAACAGTTTCAGACACACTTCCCAGAGGCATTTTACCCTTGTCTTCGAGACTTATCTTGTTTAGGTTATCAGCATTTCTGACCATTTTTATTAGGATTTTTCATGATGTTTCCTTTTCCAGTATTGAGAAATTTTCTGGTGCTTGGGAATTCCAGGAAGCCAATGATGTTTTAAGACAGAAACAGCTCAGATGCAGCTGAAACTAAATCCATACAAAATGCTAGTTCCAACATCTGATAGCAAGTCATGAATTCAGAAGTGATGCAGTACTAGGCAGATAAAAGCAATGATAAAGAGGCACATTCTAAAATTCGCTCTCATGGAATAACAAACACCAGCACTACACACCATGGTTAAGCTAAAGTGATGCATCAGGGGAAACAATAGTTTTATACTGCTTTTTCCTGTGGCTCCACTTTTTTTCTTCTCACAGCTTTATTTCTTATTTGCATACCATAGATTTTACCCATTTAAAGTATAGAATTCAGTGGATTTTAGTACATTCATGTTATGTAACTATCACCATAATTAATTTGAGAACATTTTCCTCACCCCCAAAGAAAACCCATATGTTTTACCTGTCATCTATGAAACCCTCCAAAGCCTAGGTGACTACTAAGTCAACTTTCTGTTTGTATTGATTTACCCTGGGGTCCCATTTTTGACACATCCTAAAATATCTACCATTTTTACCTAATAGCTTTCCTTATACTACTTCAATTTTAAAAATAAGCAGACAAAGTAGTATCATAATATCCACATGTATTAATTACTTGCTATGTTTTAAGCACTATACATAAGTGTTTTACACATATTATTTCAAGACAACACTACCTTTCACTGTTGTTAAGAAAAGTGTTAATTTTTTTCAAAAAAAAAAAAACCTCAGCTTTTGGATTCATTGATTTTTTTGAAGGGTTTTTCGTGTCTCTATCTCCTTCAGCTCTTCTCTAATCTTAGTTATTTCTTGTCTTCTGCTAGCTTTGGAATTAGTTTGATCTTGCTTCTCTAGTTCTCTTAATCATGATGTTAGGATGTCAATTTTAGATCTTTCCCACTTTCCCCTGTGGGCATTTAGTGCTATACATTTCCCTTTAAACACTGCTTTAGCTGTGTGTTAGAGATTCTGGTACATTGTGTCTTTGTTCTTATTGGTTTCAAGGAACTTATTTATTTCTGCCTTAATTTCATTATTTACCCAGTAGTCAGTTCAGGAGCAGGTTGTTCAGTTTCCATGTAGTTGTGTGGTTTTGAGTGAGTTTCTTAATCCTGAGTTCTAATTTTATTGCACAGTGGTCTGATAGACTGTATCTTATGACTTCCATTCTTTTGCATTTGCTGAGGAGTGTTTTACTTCCAATTATGTGATCAATTTTAGAATGAGTGTGATGTAGTACTGAGAAGAATGTATATTCTGTTGATTTGGGGAGGAGAGTTCTGCAGATGTCTATTAAGTCTGCTGGGTCCAGACTTGAGTTCAAGTCCTGAGTATCCTTCTCAATTTTCTGTCTCATTGATCTAATATTGACATCAGGATGTTAAAGTCTCCCACAATTATTATGTGGGAACGTAAGTCTCTTTGTAGGTCTCTAAGAATTGGCTTTATGGATCTGGGTGCTCCTGTATTTGGTGCATATATATTTAGGATAGTTAGCTCTTCTTGTTGCATTAATCCCTTTACCATTATGTAATGCCCTTCTTTGTCTTTTTTTATCTTTGTTGGTTTAAAATCTGTTTATCAGAGACTAGGAATACAACCCCTGTTTTGCTGTTTTGTTTTGCTTTCCATTTGCTTGGTAAATCTTCCTCCATCCCTTTATTTTGAGCCTATGTGTGTCTTTGCATGTGAGATGGGTCTCCTGAATACAGCACACCAATGGGTCTTGACTCTTTATCCAATTTGCCAGTCCGTATCTTTTAACTGGGGCATTTAGCCCATTAACATTTAAGGTTAATATTGTTATGTGTGAATTTGATCCTGCCATTATGATGCTAGCTGATTATTTTACCTGTTAGTTGATGTAGTTTCTTCAAAGGGTCAATGGTCTTTACAATTTGATATGTTTTTGCAGAGGCTGGTAACGGTTGTTCCTTTCTATGTTTAGTGCTTTCTTCAGGAGCTCTTGTAAGGTAGTCCTGATGGTGACAAAATTTCACAGCATTTCTTTGTCTGTAAAGGATTTTATTTCTCCTTTGCTTATGAGGCTTAGTTTGGCTGCATATGAAATTCTGGGTTGAAAATTCTTTTCTTTAAGAATGTTGAATATTGTGCCCCCACTGTCTTCTGGCTTGTAGGGTTTCTGCAGAGAGTTACGCTGTTAGTCTGATGGGCTTCGCTTTTTGGGTAACCCGACCTTTCTCTCTGGCTTCCCTTAACATTTTTCTTTCATTTCAACCTTAGTGAATCTGATGAGTATTTGTCTTGGGGTTGCTCTTCAAACTATACTACAAAACTACAGTAACAAAAACATCATGGTACTGGTACCAAAACAGATATATAGACCAATGAAACATAACAGAGGCCTCAGAAATAATGCTACACATCAACAAACATCTGATCTTTGACAAACATGACAAAAACAAGCAATGGGGAAAGGATTCCCTGTTTAATAAAGGATGGTAGGAAAACTGGCTAGCTATATGCAGAAAACTGAAACTGGACCTCTTTCTTACAACTTACACAAAAATTAACTCAAGATGGATTAAAGACTTAAACATAATCCACAAAAACCCTAGAAGAAAACCTAGGCAATATCATTTAGGACATAGGCATGGGCAAAGACTTCATGACTAAAACTCCAAAAGCAATGGCAACAGAAGCCAAAATTGGCAAATGGGATCTAATTAAATTGAAGAGCTTCTGCACAGCAAAAGAGACTATCATCAGAGTGAACAAGCAACCTATAGAATGGGAGAAAAATTTTGCAATCTATCCATCTGACAAACAGCTAATATACAGAATTTACAAGGAACAATTTTACAAGAAAAAAACAAACCACATCAGAAAGTGGGTGAAGGATATGAACAGACACTTCTCAAAAGAAGACATTTATGCAGCCAACAAACATATGAAGAAAAGCTCATCATCACTGGTCATTACAGAAATGCAAATCAAAACCACAATGAGATGCCATCTCACAGCAATTAGAATGGTGATCATTAAAAAGTCAGGAGACAACAGATGCTAGAGAGGACGTGGAGAAATAGGAATGCTTTTACACTGTTGGTGGGAGACTAAATTAGTTCAGTCATTGTGGAAGACAGTGTTGGAGATTTCTCAAGGATCTAGAACCAGATATACCATTTGACCCAGCAATCCCATTACTGGGTATATGCTCAAAGTATTAAAGGATTATAAATCATTCTGCTATAAAGACACATGCACACGTATGCTTACTGCGGCACTGTTCACAATAGCAAAGACTTGGAACCAAACCAAACGTCCATCAGTGAAAGACTGGATAAAGAAAATGTGGCACATATATACCATGGAATACTATGGAGCCATAAAAAAAGAATGAGTTTATGTCCTTTGCAGTCACATAGATGAAGCAGGAAACCATCACTCTCAGCAAACTAACACAGGAAGAGAAAACCAAACACCACATGTTCTCACTTATAAATGGACGTTTAACAATGAGAACACATGGACACAGGGAGGGGAACATCACATAGCAGGGCCTATCAGGGGGTGGTGGGCTAGAGGAGGGATAGCATTAGGAGAAATATCTAATGTAGATGACAGGTTGATGGGTGCAGCAAACCACCATGGCATGTGTATACCTGTACAATGAACCTGCACATTCTGTACATGTATCCCAGAACCTAAAATATAATTTTTTTAAAAAATGTGTTTAGGCTGGGTGTGGTGGCTCACGCCTGTAAACCTAGTACTTTGGGAGGCCAAGGCAGGTGGATCACTTGAGGCAGACATTTGAGACTAGGCTGGTTAATGTGGTGAAACGCTGTCTCTACTAAAAATGAAAAAAAAAGGCTGGCGTGGTGCCACACACTTGTAATCCCAGATACTTGGGAGGCTGAGGAAATCATTTGTACCTGGGAGGCAGAGGTTATAGTGAGCCAAGATAATGCCACTGCACTCCAGCATGGGCAACAGAGTGAGACTCTTTCTCCAAAAAAGAGACACCGTTGAGCAGTGGCTGGCATAGAGTAAGCTCAAATCTTTCCTGGGCAGGGTATTGTGCTCCGCATTCAGAATATTATCACCTCCAGAAATCTGAGAGGAGATAGCTTAGCATAATGGTTGGGAACTTGGACAATGGAATTAGGCTGCCTTGGTCTGAATCCTTGCTTTGCCAGTTGGTAGCTGTGTAAATTTGGGCAATTTACTCAATGTCTCTATATCTCAATTTATTTATATATATATAAATATATATATATAAATATATATATGTGTGTATATATATATTTGTATATATATAGATGGAGATTCGTGCATTGATACATTTGTTGTAGGGGGTTAAATACATAATAAAGGTAAAGTTACATATCAATGCCTGTCTTATAGGATGTGTTCAATAAATAGAAGTTGATGCATAACTTTAATGCAGGATGTGAGTGCCTGATAATCGAATCATTCAAGCGTTATGTGAACCTGGAAAAAACGTAAATTTCCTACAGAGCTGGGCAAGGCTATAAGGCTGTGCCATTGTGCTAATCATTTAGGATGGGTAGTATTTCCAGGCCAAAATGGAAAAAAATATTCCCAACAGCAGAAAGAGTTGGCTGAACAAAATAGTTTAGTGTGTCTATATCCCAGCAGTCAAGGAAGAGAATGGTAGGAACATATATTCTATTTCCTTAAGCATGATTGAAGCTGAAGTCCCTCCATGTAGAAGTAAATTACATGTTCAGAAGAGATATATTGGTTTGGACATTTGACTTCTCTCTTAAAACATGGTGAATTGTTTATATGTTTGAGTCTCCTACCTTATCATAATGCCTTAAAATCTGGGACCACGACTTGATCATTTGTATTTCCACAACAGTACACAGGCCAAGTATTGGGAAAACACTGATAAATTTTTGTTGTGTGAGTGGACTGATGAATCAATATATGTTCGTATTGAAGACTATATATGCAATAATTTTCTATGGTGGAAGAGGGTTAGAAGATACTTAGTTCTGACCTCACTACATATTTCTCACATACCTCATTTCAGTGGATCTTTGAAGGAAAAGCAGTGGATTCGAGATTCCAAGTTACTGCCTGGGTACTGTGATGTGCTAAGAGCCACCTACCAGTGCTTCCAAGGATGACCTCCTGATTAAGGTATTTTCATTTTTTATTTGGTTTAAGCTCAATAAAAAGTGAAAATACCTTAATTGGAAGGTCATCCTTGGGTGCACTGGTAGGTGAATAGAGATATGAGACAGAGAAGAGAGCGAGACCAAAAAGGTTGTGATTATGAAGTCACCACTGTATGAAACTTTGCCTCTGTCCCCCTGGTGACCTCTTAGGGAGAGTGCAGAGTAAGCCTAAGGTTTATGGCACCTGATGGGTAAGGAAGCTAGAGTATTTATCTACCAAATTATGTCAGCCTTGATGAGGCTGCTTCAGGAGGTGTTAACTCTGTAGCACTCTAGCCTGCCCAGTATGGAAGACAAATGTGCTGCACACATTCAGAGAAAACTTTTAGGAAGATTTGCAGAGGATTGTAATAGGAGGCCATATGCTGAGGGATATGGTTATTTTCTCTGCTATTGTCCACACCTTGCCCACTCACGTTCATCCCCACTGCATGCTGAGTTCATTCTGTCCTTTCACTGATTTTCCGAGTAAGTCATTGGCCACAATTCCATGGAGACAGAAAGACAGAGAGAGTTAAAAAATACTAACAGGAAGGTTGGTGGGATAAGCTACGTTCTCCAGTGTTACAGTTAATCCTGAGACCATAAGTGATGCCATAATTAATATTCATCATTTCCATCCCCTAACATTTTCATTCCCTTGACCAAACTGCTTCTAATCAAGGTTCATTTCATAGTGCAATAACTCAGACATCTATCCCTGAGAGTATGAGTCCCTGACTTCTTGTCCTTATCAAGATATTGCTGCTGCAACTGCCCTTTCAGCTATCACCAGGCATGGGGGCATCAAGAGGCAACCCAGTGAACCCCATGAGTTCCAGACACACTACTTTCTGCTCCACCATCTAGTAGCAACCTCATCTCCTTTTGATCATTACGGTGAATAACCCTTGTCTGTATAGTAACTACTTTCTCTAACTGCTGGTCTATAGGCCTGAGGAGCCAAAAATAATCAGACTGCAGCTGAAGCTAAAGATTTATTGGGACCTTTACTGTGTCTTCTGGTAGAAGTATTAGGATCTCTAATTATGGACAACCTGAAGTTGTGGCAAGGAGAAACTCATTTTCTTAGGTGGATTATTAAAAGTAACAGTGAGAGGCTATACTCCTACTTCCATCTTTTGGTCCTAGCTGTCTAAGACACAGAATCAAATATATTGGCACCATTTAATAGTCTACCACATAATGACCCTTAACCGTGGAGGAAAACATTCCCATAAAAACACAGCAACGTCTCTATAATCTCAAGCCTGGTCAATAGAGAACAGCCACTCCTGAGCTTCTCATTGATGCCAGTATCCCTCTTTTGGGAACACTTCTTGCTTTAGTAAAGTGATTGTCTTCTAGGCTTTCCTGGAGAACATGATCAGCTGGCAGGTTCTCCAGCCTTTCAAAATAAGTATATTCTAACATTCCCACTGCTATGAGCCCCTGGATCTCTTCTCCTGTATTTTGCTAATGTAGTTCTGGCATGTCCACATCATTTATTCAGGCTGGTATCATTTTTAAGCTTCAAGGAACCAAGCCATTCTAATAGCATATCAGGATCAACACCAGGTAGACTTGCCAGAATGTTAAAAATTAACTCATGAAAGCATTCCCTCATATAAGTAGAGTATCTATTATCTGGCCTGACCTCCATGATCCACTATCTCAGTATCTCCAGACCAATTCTTTGGAATGTTCTCTATTACTCCTAATATTTACTAGCCAGATTCTGTAGTTCATCTGATGAATAATTCATTTCATCCTGCAACACAGATCATCCTTTTCCACTGAGATCATGCTGATACTTAGCTATAGTTATTTGTCCAGAAGCAATGAGGGGAAATGGGGGCAGAACTTGATATGGGCAACCCATACCTTAAAACTTCCTACTGAGGCAGAGCTTTTATGTAGCAATTAACCGTTCTCCCACTGGAAAGATTAAAAGGCCTCTTTTTCTTGGTCAGAGTTTCAGAAGAATTTGAGGGTTCAAAACTCTTAAGGATATGTACCCACATATCTCATCCTCTATCTCAGAATCCTGCTACTTTCCTATAAAGATCTTGACTTTAGTAGAGAAAAATTAGTAGCTCTGTCAACTTGGCATCTTTTACAACTCTGCCTGTCTTAAAATCAAATCTTGAGCATGATTTTCAGTATGATCTATCCCACAGCTGATGGAAATGAGGGTCATTGTGATTGTTGCTTGGAACTGTTCAGTTTTCACATCGCATCCAAATTAAATGTTCGTTGATCTGAGCCCATGTTTTTAATGTAGCATTCCTAAGGCCATTAACTAACTCCACAACCTCGTGTATTTCAAACGCACAAGTAATTGCATTTCCCTCCATCTATATTCTATCCACCTGACAACAACCTTTGTAAGTATGGCACTACAACTTGCCAGAGATTAGCTCCTCCATTGTCCACCAGCAAAAGTCCCTGCTATCACCTGAATGGTGAATGATTCAATTCAGAAAGCCAATACTAAGGATCTGTTTTGAAGGTCCATCTCTGTACCAAATAATTTAGGTTGGGTTACCTCATAAGGAGACCCTGAGACAAGGATTTGTGTGAAAGTAGTTTATTTAGGAAGTGAAGCCAAGAAGCACCAGTAGAGGAAAATGGAGAAGTGAGGGAAGGAAAAGAAGTCAATAAATAGTGAGTCAACTGAGAAGGATACCTGTGGGAACCAGGAACTTAATCCCACTAGGGACCTCTGAGAGACTGCACAGAGCATGATTTGGAATTGTCCTTCCTGAGGGACAAGGAAGCTAGGGTATTCATTCCCCAATCCTAACTAGCAGTACTTCAGAGTATGACATCAAAACACATCCTTTACAAAAGATATGACTCTTGGACTGGGCGCAGTGGCTCACGCCTGTAATCCCAACACTTTGAGAGGCCGAGGTGGGCAGATCACGAAGTCAAGAGATTGAGACCATCTTGGACAACATGGTGAAACCCTGTCTCTACTAAAAATACAAAAATGAGCTGGGCATGGTGGCAGGTGCCTGTAGTCTCAGCTACTTGGGAGGCTGAGGCAGGAGAACTGCTTGAACCCAGGAGGTGGAGGTTTCAGTCAGCCGAGATCGTGCCACTGCACTCCAGCCTGGGCAACAGAGCAAGACTCCGTCTCAAAAAACAAACAAACAAACAAAATGACTCCTGTCAGTGTATTACAAAAATTGATATAAAATAATGACATTAAAAAATAATAGCTACCTGCATATATCAGCACCACAGCCATTGTGTAAAGTAAGGTGTCATAATACATGTTTTGTTGTTTCTTTTTATGTTGATTAATCTGGTACCTTTCTTGATCAGAATGTATGAGGACATATTCCTCTGATTAACCAAAAGAAATGTATATACACTGTATATTCTCTGGCCTAAATGTCAATATGAACAGTAAATGCAGATGGCATAGACTCATCCCAGTTTTAATAGTGCCCAGCAGTTTATTTAAGCATACATTTCTCATCTCCTTCTTTAAATAAGATTTTAAAAACGGATCTTGAGAACCTTGTTTACTTTGTCAAAAAAAAATACCCTTCACAATAGTAAGAAACTTAAAGCACTTTCATAAATAGGGAAACAGCAACTTTTAATGTTTTATTGTTCACTTGTGAAATATATATATATGTTACATGTATAGAAGAGCCCCACATCTGAGTCAGAGAAAGCTAACAGAAAGGCACATACAAAGGCATGTCTTTTCATACAATTTTTGTTAAGCGAACGTTCAGGCCATGGCAAATGACAGTTAAGGCAAGGAATGTATAGCACACCTGTGTTCATGACTCCAAGGAGCTAACTCAGAGGCAACTCTTAGGTCTGACAAGTATGGAGGTCATCTTGGGAGAAAATAGCCCATCTACTTAATAGGCCTGTCAGATCATCAGAAAATATGAAATCTGGACAAAGACACCAGGAAAAGGCGAAAGCCAATGCTTAACTTGACAGCTAGTTTGCTCTTCTCCCCTTTCCTTTTAAGACCTGAGGCCTTTGCTGATTAAAATAAGCAAAGAATAGGGCTGACTGCAGCCCTGCAGAATTTTGGTCAGCTACATGACAGAAGTTTGTAACACACTAAATACTTTCGAAAGCTTGTAAACACTGTGATGATGATGAGGAACGCACAAAGAGAACATTTGCTATTTCTCTCATTGAAAAGGTAGAGGCATAGATCTCTGGCTTGCCACATGTGGTTTCTCTATCCTGACGTTTACTCAAAAAGTCACAGGCACAATTCATGGGATGATGAGGTCATTCCTATCAGACACCAGAAAAGGCGTCTACTAGGATTTGGCACAGCCAGAGCAGCTGGCAACCTTGGTTGATGTGAGATGGGGCTTCACGACGTCCGGCTCAATAGACTCCATTAGGTCACACTCATTTGCAAGTATGTGTTTCACCAGGCATCTGGAGGCTTCATCAATGTTTATATTTTCCTATGAGGGAAAAAAATAAAACAGCTTTTCTTATTCAGTACTCTGAAATAATGCTAAAGCAGAGACTTATATGTGATAATTCACTTAAATATTGCTTCCTATATGTGATATGTTCATCCCCCTCCTGTTCCTCTCACTCTTACTTGTTCCTTCAAAGAACTTTACTTTTTGGTTCCTCACAAAAGAAGTATTTATTTTGCTGTGTCACATAAGAGGAATGGGGTTTGGTGAATTTACTTAGTAGGTTAAATTTCAGTTAGAAGGCAATTTTCTTATTTTCACATTGTCACGTACTCAAACTATAATAATATTGTAGAAGAAACATAAGCCTTTAATCTGACTTAGATGTACAATTGCCTTCTGCTCATACTATTTTTGTGAATTTGATTTAAAATAAGAATGACAAGACATCTTTTATTGCATTCATTAATAGTTTCACAAATATTTTTAGGTCTGTGTCCTCCAGTTAAATGGGGAAGAGTGCCCTATTCTGACCTCTTTGAACTTAGGTGTGGGCAAGTGATTTTCTGGCCATCAAAATGTGATAAGTAATGTGTGTCACTTTCATAAAGAAGCAATAAGAGCCAGTGCTCAATTTCCTATGTTTTTTCTCTCTGTGTCTTCTTGTGTAAGCACAGCAATGGAAACTCTTTTGGATAAGGTCTGTGAGTGAGAATCAAGGAGAGGCAAGTATCCCAATCAGCCCATGCTGTGTCATGTGCATGAGAATGATGACCTTGTTATTTTAACCCACCAAGATTTGGGGGTTTTACCCCAAATAAACCCTGGAATTATCTAGACATTCCAGATGGATATAACTTTTCAAAGAAAAAAGTAAAATTGGAAATATAAGTTTAGTTTCAAAAATGAAACGAATATGGAAAACATATGGAACAAACATTTGAATCTAAAATATGTCAGTAGTGTAAGTTAAACTGACTTATTTTTCCTGCTGGTTAGGAACCTGAGAAATACAGAATATATACTACCAGTGTACTAAAATAAATATCTTTGCTTAAGTAAAAAGTGGTTAAATGAAGATCTCTAGTAAAGTTAAATTTGATTGTTTCTAATCACAATTTGTAAAACTTATCTTATGTATTTCTTCATATTTAATGTAAAGAAACAAGACTTTTTCATTGTTAACTGTTTTACTATAGAACCCTGTTGTCCAATCTGAAGTGGAAGTACTTATCCCTGATTTTTGTATGTATGTCAAAGTTGTTGATATATTTTGAGATCATCGAATGAAGTCATATTACTTGGAAAATACAAGAAGTAGTGTTGATTTCCAAATGGCATCCATGACTAATGACCTAAGTTGTAAATGTTCATTAGCACGTTCCCCATCCTTCAAGCCTGACACTGAGTTGACCAGTTATGAAAGCCTAAGGTAACTTTGGAGTTGCAGACAAATAGCCTGATTATTTATCTCCCCTCTAGAGAGCCTTAAGGAAAATGCTTCCCAGGGTTTCTAAATCCAAAACAGAAGGTAAAGGCATGGTTGCCTTTTTGCTGATTAAATTATTGTTGCTTCTTTTTACCAGACCAGTCTTCATTTCTCTAAGCCTCCCTTTCCTCAACTATAAAATGGTCTTGATGATAACAGTTACCTAATAAAAACTTGCTTCCCTTGACAGAGTGTAGCAGACGTTAGTGCTTTCACAATGTGAACTTGCTAGGGACTTCAATAGTAAATAAATAATCAAATTTAATCCCATTTAAAACCCTGTAAGATAAAGATTAGCTTTTTGTCCTCAGGAATTTTGTTGTTATTGTTGAGGTAGGGTTGGGAATGGCATTTCTTCCTTCAGCTCAAGTATCTTCTTCACTCTATAGAATCCAGTCCTGAGAAAAGTGCAATACTTCTGCCCCATCACCTGTTGGGCAACTTTCTGTGCCTTAAAGTCACTGCCTGTGCTTAGCATGCCTTCTGCCACTCTTCCTCTTCCTAGTGTCATGTCCAAGGGTCACACTTGAGCTCCCTGCTCCCAGGCAACCAATGACCTAGGCAAGGCCTTGCTCTTTGGAACAGACCCACCTCAACACTTTTCTCTGGAGCCCTGTCACTTGCTATGTGACTGAGTGGAAGCCTGTCCAGTGAATGGTCCCCTACTGTCTTCCATTCAGGAAGGTAAAAATAGGTCGCCTCACCCAGCCTTCCAGGTCTTGGTCTTAAGGACCACTACATGTCATTAAAGAGCCCTATTTGGATGGTTTTAAGGTACTTGTCTGGCCATTCATAAGCCAATAGTTTGATTCCCATTTCGCTATTGCTTGTGTGTTGGAGAAGGAGGCAACAAAATGCTACCCCAAATACCAAACATGAGATATTGCCATATATGTTTATAGACAAGAAAGTTTATCTGTAAGGGGTTGAGGCTTCCCCAGGATCACACAGCAAGGAGGTTGGGAGGCCAGAGCTTACAGTGGGTCTTTCTGACATCAAAGCCCGACTTTTGCTAAGCTGCATTCGTTTTCCAGATTGTTCAGAAAATCAGGAACAATCACAAACAAAAGTTAGTTCTTTAGTGTTAGACCCAGTAAGTGTTAAATAAATGCTAGTTTCTTTCTCTTCCATATATTATAATAAAAACATATTTATACGACAGAAAAAAACATTTAAACCTTAGAAAGGGCCCTTCTTCATATATGATGAAAATTAGATCTGCCAGTAGTATTTTTTAAACCTCTACTCATATATTAACATGCCAGCAAAATAGGGCTTTCCTTCATTAATAGGCAAATTGACAACATCTACTAATGAGGAGAATTCAATGCTAGTGTGGTAAAATCAATGAAAATCCATTATCATTATGAGAAGAAGTAAGATCTAAGCCCAAAGTAGTGGCAACTTAGCAGGGTCATTTCAGTAAAAATATAAGATGATGCTGTTTAAATTGTTTGAGTTTTAAAACACCAAGTAAAGTCTAGATGGTATTAGGCCTAGGAGAGCAGACGATGAAGGAAGGGCTCTAGAGAAAGGAAACAGGCTTATAGGCTGCATATACAAAAAGTAGCAATTCATGGTGGCTAAGTCAGGTTCATTCATCCAATCAATAGTATTTAGATTCCCACTAAGTAGAGTACCAGGCATACACATATAAAGATGATACATCTCATTTCTGACTGAGCTTACCCACTAGCTGGGTTTACGTAAATAGCAAAAGCATAAAAAGGTTGGAAAGGGCGTCTGGGTGCCAGATCCCTGTAGAGCCATGAATACTAAATTTGCCAAGTAGAGCCATTGAGGGTTTTTTGCAGGTGAAATGTCAATAACGACAATACTATAAAAGTCCATTACTAGACAAGAGTGTACTGTTCCTTAGCACTTTAACAACTAACCTAGCAGCAAGTATTTAGTGAATACCTATCATATGTACTAAGGTGCTGGCTGTCATGGCATACCTATTTCACATTAGAAATTTTAAGAGAAAGCGAGGAAGAACTGCAAACGCTTTCCACTGTATTTACCACAAGCACACTACAAAAAGACAAGGGGTATAGTGTTTAGATTACAGGCCTGGAGACAAACCCTTATCTCATTTCCCTACTTTCTGGTTGTATGACCTCGGGAAACTTACTTTAACCACTTCATACCTCAGTTTTCTCATCTGTAAGAGAATTAAACATTTACCTCACAAGTGATTGTAAGTTAATATATGTTAATACTTGAAACATGAAATACTTAGAACAGTGAAGGGCATACAGTACACACTCAATAAATGCTATCTATATATTCTCCTCATATAATTTAATCATCAGAAGAATACAATGTATATTTTCCATTCCTTCATTTTGTAGCGGAGGATCCTGAGGTTCAGAAAGGGAAAGTGACTCAACCCAAGTCACCCCCTAGTAATTGGGATGGCCAGCTGTGAGCTCAGGGAGAAGAATAAATACTAGTATTTACCACGTGTTATATCTATACTGCAGGATGTATACTATTTAAAGCACAAACTTGAAGCCAAACCCTTTTCTCACCTCCCCCAAAATATTTCCCAGAATAAATAAAGGAACAGAATGAGCAGAGCACCTGGTTCCAGCATGCAAGGCAGGAGCACGCAACCAGGAATCAGCAAGGCTCATTTTATCACTGGTACGCTTCCAATCACGTCTGGTCTTTCTGACTTTCTATACACCATTGAGTTCACAGCCAAAGGGCCTATACTGGGAGAAGAAGTAACAATATAGAACAAACCTCCCTCTCCCCCTTAACACAAGGTCAGCATGGATAATCAGATCCTGCCTGATAGAACTGCAAGTTCAGACCCTTTGGGCAATTAGACTGTAATATAATTGATTGAGCTACTTGGCATCCAAATAGACACAGTCAAGCCCACACTCTCTGGGTGACTGTAGAGACACAGAGTTGGTGGCTCAAGTGAAAAGCACTACATGGAAATTTTTATTTGCATATATTATAGGTAGTAGACACAACATCTCCAGGAGCATCTATTGCTAGAAAGGAAACGTATATACTCTGTGACTTCTAGAACATGTACATTTGGACTGGATCTCACTGCAATTTATTTCTATATCTGCGGTATGACCAGATGGTGTATTGTGCTGACTGCTTTAAGGTGATGCATGTTCTTTTTTGTGCTACTGCTCAGAATCTTTTGTTTATACTGATAAGAAGTCTCAGAAACAGGCTTAAAATGCCTAACAATTTCACCAAAAACAAATGGAGTTAATTAAGCAGGTGCTTTATTTATTAAATAATGCTCACATCCAATATTCACAAACATCTATTGGAGAGTTAATAGTCATATTTTAAAGGTAAGGGAGCTAGAAAAAAGCTTAAGTAACTCATCCAGAGCATAACATAATCTTAGCCAATCTGTCATTTCAACCAAGACTATCCCAATTCCAGTTCCCATCCTACTCCCCACACATAACATTACAATGCCTCCTAGAATTAAAATAGATCCTAGAATATTATTTATAAATTATACCTTCTCTATTCTAGCTGTATATTCATATCCCTTAGAGTGTTTAAAAAAAAATGCTACCAGGTCCCTCCTTCCAGACATTAATCTAATTGGTCTGACATGGGGCCCCAGCATGAGCATTAAAAAAAAAAAATCCCAGTTAGATACTGTGATGGGACCCATACTCCTAATCACTGCCTCACACAATATACTCATGTAACAAATCTGGACATGTACCCCTGTATCTAAAAGTTGAAATTTAAACCAGATTTAATTTAATTTAAAAAATAAAGTTATTCATAACTTTTAAAAAAGATTCTCAGCTTAAAACGTGCAGCCAATTGTGAGACACGCTTATATAATTAAGAACGTCTTTAAAGACACTGTTCTTTTTATTCCAATTGTGAACTTTCTGGAAACATAATTTAATACATCATTCTAAACCACAATGACTCTGATCTTTTGGTGGAGGAAGGCACATACAACTAACCATCAGAGGTCCTGGGTACTTGTCAGTTTTTTAATTAGCTCTTCAGAACATCTGTGTTGTGGCAAAGTATTTAATCTTTGACCCCCAGCCCCAGAGAGCCAAAAGAAAAAAAAAATCTAGCTGAAAATGTTTACATCTGCCTACTTAGAAGCTGGCAAAGAATTCATCCTCCTATAATCTTTCCAAATACGTCAATCTCAAACAAAACACCAACTGTACCCAAGACTCCAAGGTTAGGGCACTAAATTCCTCAGCCCTGTGAAATTTTAATTAGAGCAGATGGCCTGCTGGATAATAACACCACTATAAAAAGTATTACACAAAACGGGTTTAAAAATCCTTTCTCTGAGAAGATTTAGCACTTGTTTATTGAGCACATAAGTGGCAAAGATTTTGCTAGCTTTCTACTCATCTTCATGAATACCTAACATGGGTGCTAGTGTAGTGGACACCTATATTTTTGTCTGTTAAGCACTTCTGTCCTCCCTCATCCCCTATATCAACCTCCTATTTCCTTTGGGTACCCGCTTTCCCCCACTGCAATCATGAGCTTCTACCAGGGCTCCCCCAAACTGACCTTATGTTTCAGACGTTATTCTCAGAATGTGACATTTCACTTAATCATCACAATGACACTGAGGTGGGAGCTACTGCCCTCCTTTAACAGATGATGAAAGTGAAGCTCAGAGAAGCTAAATGATGTGTGCAAGGTCTCAGGGACTGTAAGGGCCAGAACCTGGCTTCTGTCTATATTTTCTCTTTATCTTCTCCTTGTTGTCTTCTTAAGAGTCTGTGGCCTACATTTTCTTAGCGCCCAAGCCAATATCTATTTGAATCCAAAGTCCACAGTTTTGTACTTTGCCATAGTATCTCCATGAAGAGAAGGTATACATGGTGAGTGTGACACAAAGAAACCAGGTCTCAATGATGCCCTATTGTATGAAAGTTACCAGAGTTTGGTCTAACAGGCATTGCGAAGGACAGATTGAGCCATACTGTCACTTATTTTAACACAGGACAGAGTCACATTATGAGCATGGAGAAATGGGGTATAGAAAAGAGAAAAGTTCACGAAGGCAGCTCCAAAGACTGTGTCTCTCTGACAATGCCTCCCTTATCCCCACCATCGCCTTACCTCAGCCTCTGTCCTTTATTCTTTAGATGTCAAAGTATATTTCAAATCTTTCTTGCCTCCTTTCTGCAGCTCCAGGGCCTTAAACCTTCTAGGTGTCCCTGCTTATGTACCTAGAGATCTCCCTCCCACCACCGTAGCCACCTCTGGTGCTCTGTTTCAGGTGTGAAGCACCCCCAAGCTCACAGAGAATCACCAAATATTAAGGAGGAAGGGAACTTAGGTATCAATAATTCGCCTGGCTTCTTTGACACATCAAGAAATTGGGGCAAAGAGAGGGAAAGTGATCTGCCTAGCATCACACAGGCTACTGAACCTCACAGGGAACATGCACCTCACCTCTTAGCTCAGGCTGCCTGCATCCCTGCTTGTTTTTGGAAACATCTCTTCTAAGCAGCCTTCTCTTAGCACCATGAAACATTATCTTTAATGTTACCTGGTACTTCGTACCCACCTCCACTGACACCACTACATCCTAACTGCCTGCTGTCTGTGTCCTTGAAGACAAGGATTATCTCTTATTATATTTGTGTTTTAGATCCCAGCATAATGCCAAATGCTTATGAGGTATCTAAACAATATTACCAAAAATAGCTGATGCTTATGGATAATTTATTATAAGCCTGGTAGCATGTAAGTATTTTACTGGTACTAAGTTTTGTACTCACAAAAATCCAGGTGAGGAACCCGAGCTAGAGAGAGATTAAATAACTTTCCTAGGGTCACACACCCAGCAAGTCAAACTTTTGGCAGCTGGTTTTGTAGCCCATGTTCAGACACTCGTAATATGATCCCTGACAGTTCCACAACTGTCAAATGGCAAAGCCAGACTCAAGAACAGAGCCCCTGCACTTAACCCACTGCTCCTTATAAATGCTTGTTGGAGGAATGAGGACCCAAGTTTTCTAAGTTTTTGGCTACTGCTTCTTTCTAAATCACAAAAGCTATGAAAAAACAGTTCACAACGTGTTACATGTGGCCCACAGTTATTAATTGATCAATTTATTCATTTATTTGTAATGTGTAAATGTCTTTAAATGTGCATTTCTGTTAAATTCCTGGCCCCTGAAAATAATCAGGATTCAACATCCTTGACTTTTCTGCACCAGACCCCATAACTGTAATACTAGGCAGACACAGTGCATGAGTCTTTTGGATAGTTTCCTATTCCTGAGATACATTTTCCAAATCCAATATATAATGTATGACTTATCACTAATGGACATTAAGAACCAGGATGTTCATGGATATTGCCCATATCAACAATTTGTTTTTAATTCAGTAGGTTTTTAATTGTTCTCACTGTGAGTCTTTTACTGAAACAGTGCTAGAGTACCCAACAACCGGTCTTGAAAAGAAAGAAGGATAAGCATAAAGGCTATTGTTTAGCCAGACTTAACAAACCCCATTCATGAAAAACAGCAGCCTTTAGCTAAAATACTTTCTCATTAATCAGCTTAAAAAGATAAATGGCCCACCAGACACAAAATATTAATTGTAATGATTGCTAACAATTATCGAATACTTATTACTGAACATTTTGGCACTATGCCATGTATGTCACATACATAATCTCATTTAACCCTTACTGTACCCTGAGAGGTGGATAAACTATTAAGCCGATTTAACAGATGAGGAGACTGAGACACATATAGGATAAACTACTTAACCACAGTATTTGCTGGACTTATTCAATTCAAAGCGTTATTTGTTGAGAACTATCCATGATAGAAATGGCAGGAATTATGCATTTCACAATTTATTTTTATGATAATTCAATGCCTTTTTTCCGGCACCCTGTGTAGCAAGGCTGAGGACTGAGACTGGAACACTGCTGTACCAGGAAACAGCAGGATAAAATGGAAAAAGAAGGCATGTTGGAGTCAAGCTTTAAAAACTTGGTTTTGCCACTTACTGTTAAACGAAGGACAGGTGAGAAGCCCCAGCCTCTACTCTTTAACTTAAAAATGAGGCCAATCATCAGTATATTTCATGAGATCTTATTAGAGTTAAATGACATACACACATGAAACACCTACACATTACATAGTTGCTCCTCCAATAAATACAATCTCCTGTCTCCTTCTTCCTTCAGGTTATTCTTCAGTGATCACCTTCCATGGGAAATCTCCCCTGAATCCAACAGGCTGAGCAGGAATCCCTCTATTCTGGCATTTATCACTGCTCAATATGTAATGCTCTGTGTATCCTCTACTGGACTGGGAGCTTCCAGGAGCTTCACTGCCCATCCTGGTGTCTAACAAAGCGCCTGAAAACAGTAGGCACCCAGAAGACATACTGACTAAGCGAACTGACTGAATACATGGATAAACAAGTACTTCAGAAGAGTGGTAACTTCAGCTTCCACTGAAAATAATTTTAGACGTGGGTGATTTCTGCAGAAAGTAGGAAAGAAAACATGTTCACAAGAAATTTTACTTTACAGGTCCAACTGCCTGTGCTTATTTTACTTTCCAGTTATTAACTGACACCATTCTTTTTAGTAGAAATGAAAAGAAGATTGAATGAATCAGTTTATAAAAGTAGAGTTGAATTGTTGTAGGCTTTGCAGTAAAGCAGACATAGGCTGGAGTCTTGATTTTGTTCTTTTAAAAATAATTCTTTTTAAAATTCCGATGCTCTAAAAATGATTTCAGGTGACTTTTGCTATTTAATAATTAAATGTACTTAGGCAAAATATTTACTTTTCTTTGGTCTTACCTGTAAGGTAGAGATAATACCCATCTGGCAGGATTATGAAGATCAGAAATATTTTACTAGGGGCAAAAGTAGAAGTTGAGTAATATTATGTATTTTTATGACTAGATAGTACATATAATTATTTTAACATGATCTTCCTCTCTTAAGAACTGTCATGGCCGAGAGCCAATTCTAGCTTAACAAATACATTTCTCTGTCACACTAGAGAGTTATTTTTCTTATATATGATACTTATGTTCTATCCCTTAACTCTTTAGTAGAGAGTTTGAAGCTCTTGCTTCTCCGGATAGCGTAAATGAAACTATTTTTGCCAGCGTTGTTAAAATAATGCTAGCCTGGGTGCAAACAAGTAGGGACAAGAACGTATGTGTAAAAATGAATGTGTTGATAAAGCTAAAGAAATTAATATTTTAATCGCTTTTTGTATGTGGAGTGTCAATGATACTAGCTAACTACCAAAATGCTATTCTCCACCATAGAACCTATCTACTCAACCCTTGCAAATTCCTAATGTCTAACTACTAAATTCCACAGTCAGATAACAACTCATTCTTAGCCTGGGCAACCTCCCTGAGGCAGCACTTAGCATATGTTATGTAATTTTCTACTTTCAGATATGGAATAAAACATTATTTTTCCTCATTCCACAAACTTGTAATTGAAAATAAAAAAGAAGAGATACATCAATTTGAAGTTCTTCTGCAGTACTTGAAATATTATGTAACTAGATAAAATGATTTTATTATTCAGCAAACAATCATTGAGCAATTGTTGTGGACCAGGCACTATCCATCGAAGGCTTTACACTTTGTGCTTTGGTTTGCAGTGCAGTCAGTTATCTGATTGTCTTGTTAGTCCAGGACTCTTCAATTTCTGCTTAGAGATGATGATGGACACGACATGCTCTCTTCTCACAGTCACTGTAACATTTCACTCCAGTTCATGTCCTGTATAGTCTCCTCTCTGATGACATGCTTCTAGTTTCTTTACATTGCAATCATCCTTCATATTCCTTCCAGATTGCCTCTTAATTACTCCAATTAAAGTGTAGTTATATTCATACATCATCCAAAAAATACTTTGTTTGCTCACATTGCCTACTCAGAATAAGTCCAGACCGCGAAACTGGCGGCCGACCAACATGGCTACAACTGAACTCTCCTGTTTCATCTCTGACATCCCTTACTTAGCTAGATTCCAAATGAACTAGACCATAAACGCCTCCCTCAATGTGTTCTTTGCTTGAGTTAGTCTTATTCCCATCTCTATCTATAGATCCCCTGCCCCTCCAGAACAAACATAACTTTTTTTGGAAGTATTTAGCTGCTAACCTCTAACTGATTCACATTCTGCTTTGAACTTTTGGATAGAGTTCAGGTATATCCTCTAGCTTCAGAATTTTCTGGTACCTTGAATTTTTATTATTTGTCTCTATTGATTTAATGTGAAGGGAAAAAGTATCATAGAAAGACTCAGAACTATTCCGGCTTTGTCAATTGCCACTTGTGTAACCTCCGGGAAGTCACCATAACCTCTCTCTCAGCCTGTTTCTTTACCTATAATCTGTGATGAAAATAATGCCAACTTCACAAGGTTATTGAAGATGTGTATAAAGTGAGAGGAGATAGATGAAAGAACTTAGCAACAGTGCTGGCATGCAATAGCCACTGAAAATAAAACACTTGGAAGACAATACAACACTGCCCAAATATTATTGTTAAGTCATATGTGGGACTGTTAGGGGGACAAACAAACTTTTTCTTCAGAATAAGGTATTTCAAAGTGGGTTCTGAAGTTTCATAGGATGATATGTGGAAAAAGGCATCTTATGGTTAAATGATTTTAGATGTTAAGTTAAAAATAATTCAAAAGTGCTTCTTAATCGTAGGGTTTCTCAGACTCTTTTAGAAGATCATGGAATGCACCATGTGTTCAACCTTTCTATATTGAACAGAAATGCAGTTTCTCATTCTGGGTTGGAAGGCATGAGAGGAACTGAAGTGACCTAAAAGAACTGGGAGCAGAGGGGAAAGGTGTGTATCAATCATGTGTGAATGGAAATAAGGCAAATTAAAGTAGGGATGGGAGGACAGGCTTTCTCTTTCTCCCTCCCATCTCAAAGAAGGGAACAGTTGTACAGTAGTCATAAACTTACCTGACTACAGAACTCTTATCTAATGCTGTATCTCAGAGGGCTAGTGTTCCTCTTCACACAGTTTAGCAACCACTCATCTGGAAATAGTGGTGGTATATGTGGGAGTGGTTGCAGGTAGAGGGGTTTGTGGATAGAGACATTCATTAACTGATTTTCCATTACCTTGTGTATTTTTTATACCCTCACCTACATAGTGCTACCCCCATTTTTACCTTTCTCTATTTTTCCTGAGACTAGCCCAAAATGAAATACAGGTGTTTTTGAAAATATGATTTTAACAGAGTAGATGAAAGTTGGAAACAACTGATCTGATTGGTTATGAGAGGAATTACCCTCTCTGATAGACAGAGCAATGTTCCCCAATCCAGAACCCCAGGTAGGTTGGCTGCATCGCCTAGGTGGTTCCTAACCATTCCTTATGATATCTATTGTCACATACATGTACAATTACTTTTTTAAATTTACTTTCTCTCTAGATAATAAAGTTCTTGAGAGCAGAAGTGACACACACTTGGAGTGTCTATCTTGCCAGCAGATATCATAGAGCCTGTTGGCATGTACTGCTCAAGACGTAATTTATGAACGAACTGTTCTGTAAAAGGGAAAGAAAAACGAGATGATTCCAATTTAAAATGAACAAAAGAAATTGTGACTTCTCTATGCCGATATCCTTTACATTGAATCCCTTTATACTTCAGACAGCTTAAGACAAGGAATTAGGAGACTTGAGTTTTCACCCTGATGTTGCTACAAACGATCTTGGTCACTATGGGCACATCAAGCCTTCTCTCTGGGATCAGTTTCACCAGCTGTGAAGGGAGATAATTTATTTGCTCCCTTTTTCCAAACAGAATTGAAGGTGACCCTTGAGACATCTCAAGCTCTTGACTAATGTAGTTAAACTTGTGGGAGAGCTGAGAATAATGGTCCCTTGATGGGAAAGATTTCTCAAATTGAGAGTTTTATAAATATAAGGCATTTGTTAAGCAATCATTATCTAGAGCAAATGCACTCTATCAGCTTGATTAGCCATAAGTTATTGGTTGCAAAAATCAGAAACCCATTGATTTGTCTAGGCCATTTCGAGGGTAGCTCCTAGGAGTGACAGAATTGCTGAAAGACTCAGGCTATTCCAGGAACTCTAGAAAATAGAATCAGTCTCTCAAATACCATCAGGTCAGCTTAATTTTTTTCTATCTGCCCTCAGGTTTTTGCAAATAAAGAAGTTCAGAGTTTCTGGGTTCATATGCTTATAGTTTTGCCCCTAAAGAGAAAAGGCTTCCTACCCTCAACCTCTGTTAGAGAAATCCTGAGGAAGGACTCTCATGACTGTAGCTTCAGGCCTATGTTCATATTCAAGACTAGAACAACTCCAAGTCCCAGAAACGCTGGTACCACAAGTGGATACACTTGGGTAATGTGGACACTATCGGCCAGTTACAGTGACTTGAGAGACACAGTATGGGGCTACAATTGAGGCTATTATACTGGACATGCAAAAAAGACAAGCTGAGGAAAGTAGAGTTGAAACATAAATCACTCGAAGAAAGGCACCCTTCATTGGAAAGGTATAAAGCAGTTGCTCAATAAATTTGACAGAAAAACAAACAACTAAATAAATAAAAGATATTTCTTATAGTTTAAGAACTGGTAACGTGTGGTGGCTCACGCCTGTAATCCTAGTACTTCGGGAGGCTGAGGTGGGCAGATCACTTGAGGTCAGGAGTTCGAGACTCGAGGTCAGGAGTTCTAACATGTTGAAACCCTGTCTCTACTAAAAATACAAAAATAAGTTGGGCATGGTGGCATGTACCTGTAATCTCAGCTACTCAGGAGGCTGAGACATGAGAATCGTTTGAACTCAGGAGGTGGAGGTTGCAGTCAGCAGAGATCACGCCACTGCACTACAGCCTAAACAACAGAGCAAGAATCCACCTCAGGAAAAAAAAAAAAAAAAGAACTCCCTTAGTTTCAATCTTGTGGTTGTTTTTACAGAATTCTGATTCAAATAGATTCAAAAGGACAATACCTTTGCCAGAGAAAAGATGTTTTTGCTTCAACTGTGAACTTTAAAAATGTTAATTTTGTTGCTGAGAACCACTTATGATATATTACATGCTTTCTTGCATTCTCAAACATTATTCAGAAGACAATATGGCTTTTCTTACAGATCCTGGGTGCCTTTTATTTTTTCTCTTTTGCCTCTAGTTGTTATTATGTATATGTAATTATAGCTCTATAACTAATGAGCCAATCTTATAGGCTGCCATTTTAAGGACAAATATGGCTTAAAATGAATAAGATGGAGTTATTTTTAATACACAAATACACACATATTTCTTATAGAATGAACAGAACAAAAAATGTTAACAGTTAAATGAATTAGTGGTTTGATTACAAATAATTTTAATCTTCTATTTTATAATTGTGACCATTTTCTAAGTTCCCTATAAAGTGCATATACTATTCTAATATTCATATTCAAAGGTGTGGAACAAAGAAAATAACAGTGATACACTTTGAACCAACAATAGTGTAGGAAGTTCTAATATCTTTATTTTACCTATGAAGCCCAGAAAATAGGAAGGGAGCAGCACATTTGGAAATATTCCACAAACTGAAAAATAGAAATATCTAAGAATGAATGGAAAACTAACTAGGTTATTCTCACAGATGGGAAACAGTCCACAAAATAGAGTCTGGAAAAAAAAAGTAAAGACAGGAAGCTCAGAAACAGAAATTCTAACTATATAGTCATGAGTAATCCAACAAAGAAGAAAAAGGAAACCCATCTAAAAGAAGCTAGTTTGACTACAGAACATCTCAGGTAAAATCAAGTTTTAAAATAACATGTACAAAAGACAGAAGGAGAAGGGAAGTGAAGGCAGAACAGATTCAAATGGTATCTGAACTCATCCACACGGGCTCAGGAAGCTAAAATGAAATCTAAGGACAAACTTGAAGAAAACTCTAAAGGCTGAAAAAGACAGTTTTGGAGTTTATTCAGAGCAAAAGTATTATCACTGAAGAGATAGACTAGCACTACAAGTTTAGCAGATGACACAGAAAATGGAGACCTAAACACAATAAACTAACTTCATTTACTTCCATAATGAAGATTTCAGACTGAGCAATCAGGAGACTCCTTTGCTCATCTGATCTTTAGTATAATGCCCCTCTTAATGTCCCTGTTGACAAGGTGACTATGGATTGGTTCCAAGGTAAAATGGCTAGATTTGTATGGGCTCAAACTGTGCCTGAAGACTATTAATTATTTAATTACATTAAACAATAATAGTTTCTCAGGTGGTAGTACAAGGCTCAAACCTCTGTCCAGAACTAACCTCATTTTTATCCGAAGATTAGATGCAGTCATAAAAGGCATACTTATCAAGCTTTTGTTAGACCCGAAGGCAAGAAGTGGAACTGACATGAGGGATGAAATTAGAATTTTAGAATGTTCTCAGCGTGATGATTACTTCAGTTCATTGTTGGTCAGTATAAAATAGTTCATCATTTTTGAAAATCTGTATGAAAATATGTGACAAGAACATAAAAATGTCCATTCCCTTTGATCTAGTAAATCTACTAAGAATAAGCCTTAATAAAATAATATTAAAGGTATAAAATAATTTATGTATAAAAATACCCATCATGATATTATTTAAAATAGTAAAAACCAAAAAGGTATTGTAAGAAAAGGAGGCTTAATAACAGGGAATATTATGAACATCTTTATAATATGGTATGGTTCAGTTATTAAAAATTATATTTACAAATAGTTCACCACGGAAATGCTCATATTTTTTAAGTTGCACACACTATGATATAATTAAGAAGTATGACAATGTTAGCAGTGATTAATCCTGTATAGGAATTTCTGTGTGATTCTTTCCATTATTAATTTCCATGTTTTCTAAACTAAACAAATGTATTTTCTCTATTTTGGCATTTCAATATTTACCCTGGCTATCAATATGCAATATCTCCTCTTCCTTTTTAACAGAACACTGATTTCTGCATAGGTAGCTAAAATTTTATTGCCCTGGCTTCCTTGTGCTAATGGTAGTTATGACTAATGAAATGTAAACAGAAGTCTACTGAGTGGGGTTTCTGATACAACTATTGATTTCTGAACTTTAATCTATGGCGCTACCACTTTTAATGTGCTTGATCTCATCTGATTTCTAAACTTTAAAAGTGGGGCAGGCAGATGTAGTTTTTACATGCCTTTTACTCTTAACCTTTCCAGAATACTTAACCTGCCCAGAAAGTAATATGGCAGACAGAATTCTAATTCTAATGTTCCCAAGATGCCCAACTCCTAGGGTCATACCTATTGAGTGATGGTGGGACCTACTAATATGATGGCATAGTCACTCCCTTGATTGGGTTACTTTCCATAAGACTCCATTGTAGCAAACTAGAGAGAGATTCTCTTTCTGACCTTGAAGAGGTAAGCTGCCATCCTGTAAAAAGGCCACATGGTTAAGAACTCAGATCAGCCTCTAGGAGCTAAGAGCAATCCCCAGGCAACAGCCAGCAAGAAAATAGAAATCTCAGTCCTACAACCAAAAGGAACTGAGTTTTGACAACAACCTGAATGAGCATGGAAGAGGATCCCAAAGTTTCGATGAGAACACAGGTATGGCCAACAACTTGGTTTTAGCATGATGAGAATCTGAGTAGAAGACCCAGCCAACCTGTGCTAGGACTATTGACTCATGGAAGCTGTGAAATCGTAAATGTGTGTTATTTTAAGCTGCCAAGTTTATGACAATGCATTACACAGGAAAAGAAAACAGAAACAAATATCCTCATCTTATAACCATAAGGAAGAAAGAAATGCGCTTAGGCTGGTGATCCAGGAAGTTGAGCCATTCATGATATCCTTGAACTGCAGCGCCAGCCCTGGATACATACCTCAAGACTTGTTTCATGTTATAAATGAGCTCTTCTTTGGTTAAATCACAATTTTTAGGGTCTCTTTCAAATGTATATGGACACAACTCTAACTGAAATAGATGTTTTACTTTTAAGGGTAAAAATAATCGATTAAAAGTGGGAGGTGGGGAGTTGGGGAGAGATAGCATGGGAAGAAATGCCAGATATAGGTGAAGGGGAGGAAAGCAGCAAATCACACTGCCACATGTGTACCTAT